>JADDOH010009669.1:0-102403 GCA_016648135.1 Agrypnia vestita | reverse complement strand
ATCCAATCGAGCTGAAACTTGGCAAGTAGACTCGTGGCTACGATCAAGAAGATCTATCAAATTTTCGTTAAAAAAATTAATAATTATAGTATAATTTCGGATTTTTAGAAATTTTATAGGTTTTTTCAAATTGGAATCATTAGAAAGTTTGATTAGCAACGGCGCGTCGCGGCGGCCCGATAACGTCGCGGAATATTTTCTAAATTTGAATTACTCCGTCGGTATACATAATAGGTACTTCACTACGAATTTCGAAAATCTAAATTGACTGACAAATGTTTTTAGAATTTAATCTTCAAAGCATGAAGTGTCTTATCAAAGCTCAAAACATCTGACATTTTAGAAATATATTAAATTACTGTAAGTTTAGTGTTATGTTATATGTTTTAATTCGTATTTAATTGTTGTTATATTTTACAAAGAAAGGGAGTATAATAATAACCTGGTTTTTATGGGTTACTTTTTTAATTGGTGTACCCATAAGTAATAAATTATTTTTGGTGTGGAATGTTTGCTTCAGTCAAGCTCAGTAAAGTGAAAGTGTAAAGTCGTGTTTTATACGCGATATTATAATCCGTGGTCTTGTGACTTGTGACAATTAAATTCAAATTTTTTTATTACTCCGTTGTAAAATGGCGGACAATCAACTAACTGAAGAACATTTACGTCACTGCATGCTGTTTCATTTTCTATCGGGTGTTAATGCAACGGTTGCAACAAAGAAAATTAGTGATGTGTGTGGAGACGCATTGAAAGTAAATAAGTGCCAACGTTGGTTTAGAAAATTTTCCGATGGTGATTTTGACTTGTCTGATAGCGATCGAAGTGGGCACCCGGTAGGGTTTGACAATGACGCTTTAAAAACACCTAGGAGCATATTTTTCTTAAAAGCCTACAAACAAGATGGCAAAAGGTCCTAGATACGATGGAGATTAAATCGATTAAAAATAAAATTAAATGGAATTAAATCCTTTTTTTGTTGTCACTTAAATGATTGATTACTTATGGGTACACCTAATAGTAATCTTTCGATTTCGATTATTGCGTTGTCCGCCAATCACACAAAAAAGGAAAAATTACAATAATCCAAAGTTGATACACCGGCCCCAAGTGAGACTTGAGTGGTAGACTATTTTGAATAATTTAATTAATTTCGTAAAATTAATGAATGATTATTGTATTGTCATCTAGAATACGTCTCTATGCCAAATTTCAGAGCGATTGTCGGTCAGGAAGTGGGACAAATATTGATTACAAATATTTTGTGGCTGACGGACAATTAAAACTAAGTAAAACCCAGTTAGAGGTTTACGCTTTCATTTATTAAGTGCGTAATAGACACATAGGAAAAACAATAAATATAATAAATGCTAAATTAATATACACGAGAGACCAGGTGCGCAAATATCGGTCCCAGGCATTCAACAACAGGTTGGCATTCTTAACAGTAGGTGCATGGCAACCACGCTATGCCGCAGAGAAGGATATCAGCAATGCAGCACGCTGCTTATTCGTATTCTATCATGGGTGGAAATGGTGAACGTTACATTGTGTAAAGTGATCACTTAAGCCAGCCGTTCGATAGGTCGTATGACCTGCGAACACCTACAGACTTCCACGCCCACTTTCCCACAAAAAAATATAATTTCGTCTCTGTGAGACATCTATAATACACCTAAATGGTAATTAATTAATTGGTTAATGGGGAAGAAGGATGGCTTTCGTGCCAACTGGTCACGTGATGTGCGCCGCAGCTTCAACACTGTGCCGTAGGAGCGACGCGACCCCAAAATAATGATAGCGAATTAATATTATTAATATTTAAAAGGATTAACTTTGTGGTTAGACATTATAACAGATTGGTAGTTAACTTTGTAAAAACCACTACCCTCTTAATAACAAAAATTTTTCTGAATTTGCCAACCACCTCATAGAAAATGATCATAAATTTGACGCAAAATGAAGGGGTGAAAATATTAAATAGTTTAATAGTAATAAAGGTTTAAAATTGAATAATTTAGAATTTTTTTACATTAGGGAGGCGGTGAATAATAGAGCACCCCTAATTAACAACCAAATTAATTTTCCATATAGCCCTTTGTTTAATTTAATGTTCACAAAATATGGGGTAACACCCACTTTAGACCCCGCCCCCTCTCACTCTCTTTCGGTAGATCCCTGATGGTTCATTAGGCTAATCAGTGCATGTTTGTCCCTGACAAGACTAACACGCATGTGATCAATTATTGGTGGAAGTGTAACAATACTATGGTTGAGGTGTGTAGTGTTGTGAATATAGTGGTGTAGTGTTGTTGGTCCTGACGAAGAGACGGGTACGTCTCGAAACCGGTAGACCTAAAATCTGGTAGTGGTTTTTACAAAGTTAACTAACAATATGTTATAGTGAATTAAAATGGTGAAAATGTGCCGTGAGGAATGCCAGTGTAATATAAAAGGTGGTTAAACCGCATTGTAAAATGGAAGTTTATTATTCAGGTCACACGGGTTATTGCTTTTAATTATTTATGCGTGAAGTGGGTAAGAAGCGATACATATATTACAATATTGACTTCACGCACGTATTCGGCCCGATTCTGAAAATAACAATGTCTGGATCTTTAAGATCTTTATCCCAACACTTAATAGACGATAATAAAAATTAAAAATGTCCAGAGCGGATTTTGCAATTCTACGGCTCAAATACACTGTATTAAAAGATGATTTAAGAAAGATTGATTCTTACAATCGTATTAATTTCTTCATCCGCAGCGTCCAGATGAAATATCATGGCTAAACTTGTCATGACCGCGTTCGACGTTACCGCGAATTCAAATCTTCCCACCTTTTATTTTAAAAGAAAATATTTCTATAAGTAAACATGTATTACACAATCAAAAAACTCACTAACTACCTAACCATCACGCCGTTTTCCCGCAGAGCTAGGCAGAAAGGATTGAACGCCACACTCTTCTATCCTGGCACGCCACTTTTGCTTCGGCCACATTCATACATTTTCTCATACAAGTTCTACGATTGTTGCGGCTTTTAACAGGGCCATCCTCAAATTCTGGTAGTATCTGATCGTGCCAGGTCTTTCGCGGACGCCCTCTATTCCTGTTGCCTTCAACACTCGCCTCATATATTTTCTTAACCATCCTTTCCCCGTTCATACGTTCCACATGACCAAACCATCTCAGCACAATCAAACGAATTTTAAATACGTCTATTTCAATTTTGCTTTTAAAAGTTTGATGTTATATACGGAAATTTTTAACTAGGATCATAATACATGTTTGGACTTTGTTTAAGGATCTAAAGATCTAATTTACTTGCGTATTTCTTCAAACATATGTAAAGAAAATGTATGTCCATTTCTTTAACTTTTACGTTTGCCGCACTGAGCTGTCGGTAAAGAAGTGTAGGTTTTAACCTGTAAGTACTTTTTTATTAATATACTACTTATCTACCTAACAGTATACGATGAGATTGAAATCGAATTTGGAAGGTAGGAAAAAACAAAACTGTAATGACAGCTTTGGTTGGAAAAGTTAACAAATAAAATAAGTGATTTAATTTAATACATATTATTAAAGCATAAACTTTGAATGTCGTTTGTTTGTTTTCAGAGCAACGCAAGATGGTTTAATTGCTTTAACTTTGTTAATCCTTTTTGAGTGTAACTAACATATATAAATATATTCAAATACTCGAAAAAAATAAACGCAAATTTCATTTTTTTTTTTCTCCCCTGGTGTATTAAAGGGGCCTGATTACATAAATGATGTCAAATTTTGGCGCAAGCAAGTTTAAAAGCAGTTATTTTAAGTTTAAAAATGATACATTTTTGACACTTGACACGCCATAGATGCCCATATAAAATATATGTTTTTGCTGTTTTATTCATAGAAATTTACAAATCACGTTTATCATTAGTGGGCCCATTCATTATGTTTCATGTCAACTATACGATCCTGCATAGTTGACATGAAAGATAAGCTGAGAAAAAATTGTGAATTTGAATTTGAAGATTATTGTTCCCGAGAGCTTATCTCCGTTTTTAACACAAAATTGTCATTTTCCCCACCGGATACGATAAGGAAGGATAATTTTCTATGGGTTCTTGTGTCAAAAATATTTCGTTTTAAACTTAAAATAACTGCTTTTAGACTTGCTTGCGCCAAAATTTGACACCATTTATGTAATCAGGACCCTTTATTACGCCAGAGAATTTTTTTTTATGAAATTTGTATTAGGTACTAACTTATTCCTGAAATTGTTGTATAGTCCGTCTAACTTATCTGAAGAATGGCCAAATTTGGAACTAACGACGCCATATTGGATTATCTACAGCTGACAGACCTTTGACAGACTTTGTTTACAGAGGGGTTCACGACTGTTTCGATAGTTTTTTAAGAAAATTTTAGATTGTCACCATGCCAAAAACCATTAAAAGCGGTGTTCGGGAAATAATCTTGAAAATGCACACGTTTTTTGAAGAAGAACAACGTCTAAAAGCCCCAATTATACCGTTTGATTTTGTTCATAGACTTATTGCCGCCACTTCAGGTTAGTGCTGCCATGCAGTTATAATGATTTTCCCATACTTAGTTTTTTATTTTACTATTATACAATTTCTTCAGGTATTTCTGAATCGGCAATTTACAAAATAGTTAAAGAAGGTAAAGTGGCCGTGGAAATGGGCATTAAAATATCTACACCCGGAAAAAAAAGAACAAGGATAAGTGGAAAAATTGATTTAGAAGCCGTAAGATGAGAAAAGTTTTAGAACATATTTTATTCGATAATTTTTTACATAGAATTTTTATTATTTATACTTTTTATTACATAATTCATTAACGAGTTCATTTGTATAAACGTATTTTTTCAAAAATAAACTTTTGTATTTATGCACATTAAAGACTGGTTGCATCAACTTACTTTATAGCAATAGTTCATTTAAAGCATAGACTTTTACGAGAGCGAGTTGTTTGATCGGTGGAAAATGCAAAATATCTATGCTTTGAACGAAAGATTACTATAAACCAATTTGATACGACGGCCCTAAACCGATTGATATCCTTAGGTGTTACTGAGTTAAACATGGTGGTCATGATCATTAGGTATGAGGCACCGAATAAAACCGGCGCCACACTGCGTGGATCTTCCGCCGCGTCTCTTCTGTCATGGAACATCGCTACATTTCTTTCCATACAATGTGCGCTTATTAAACACACTACGCGGATGATCGGTCGATCTATTTGCTTTGATTTGATTTGGCGCAACGGAAGAAACGCGGCGGAAGTGTGGCGCCAGCCTAAAAGAATTATTATTGTTTGTTTTTTTCCCTGAAAATTGTATTTTTCTTTGATTTTGAAAAAACGCCATTTTGTGACGTTGTGTATTTTACGAATGTATATTTTGATGAATTTATTTGTACGTTAGTTTACATTTTTTGTTTTTTATCGTGTCGTATACCTTCTTAATAACTTGTTTAAGAAAAAACGAATTCGCATAAAATTCCCTACAAATGAGATAATTTTTAGACTATGGGCAGTACTACAACGATTGGGACGCCCTCCTTTATTCTCCAGATAAGTTGGACGGACTATAGCTCGTGTTATTTGACTTGGGATAAATGAAAAATGTGGGTTTGGAAGCTGTCAGATACGGGAACTATAGACAATTATTCAGTGATTTCCATAGATACGTGTAAAATTTCAAAGGTTTTCCTTGCCTCATTTGTCAAACTTACTAACGATTTTTAAACTGGAATCACTCGTTTAATACAAGAGAGCCGGATTATTTTATGACATTTTTGGAATCAGGACACTCAATTATACCGGAAGATTAGTCAATATTTCGTACAGCTCCCAAACCAACATTCTGCATTCCACCCTTTGACTTGTGAAATAACATGGCTTTTAAAATTTTTTTAGGGTAGTACAAAATAGGAGACCAGTGCAATTATTCACCTTGGCACTTGCATCACGATGATTTCTTGGAGTACGGTGCTCTGGAGCGTGGTGCTGCTGGCGGTCTACGTCGCCAGGCAGCTGCTGACCAGGGAGGGCAATGCGGTCAAGTTCTGCTGGAGGTACTTCGTGTTCTACTTCGTGTCGACCTGCTACGCGACGATGGTCATACCGTTTTTCGCGTTCAGACCAAAGGACGTCAAAAACTGTCTGTGAGTAGCGTCTGTTTACCACATTAGTGTAAGAAACGCGTCGCTAGATGGCGCCGTGTGTCCGTGTCGCAAGACATGGCTCAGGGGCAATAGTGTTGGATTGACACGGGTCTTCAAAAATGCTGATGTGATTTTGACATCCCGGCCGCTCTTTCTCACTGGTCGGCGCTCATGGGACCCCTGGCGACAATTTATATATCTGATATACATATAACGCCTGTCGACTGTGTCACCAGATGACGACATGTGTCTTCATTATATATTATGTATTTAGTAATAAATCTCCCAGAGTTAGTATCTTCCTCGAGAAAAGAACGCCGTACCATATTGATGCTATAAACGTCTATTCAGGAGTATTCGTTGCAAATATCTATCTTATAGTTGTTTATTTTTTTTCACATCAATTCCCGTCGGTTTCGGTACTCGCACAATTCTTTTATTCTTCTTTACTTCTTTAATTTTCTTCTTATCTTGCTTGCAGTGCATCTGCTCCCATCTTACACTAGCTATGGTACCCAATCCATTTTCTGTCCATTTGCGTCAAGTGATAAAAGCTTTCTTTTCGTTCAAGCTTTTTCACATTCATTCACATCACTATTTCTTACTTAACTTCCAACAACTTGGTCGATACTATCTGATCGTCACTTCAAACAAATGTGTCCTTGATTCAGGTGGGTGCCCCCACTCATGAAGCCCGTCAGTCGCCTGTTGGGGATGTCCTGGGAGCTGAGAGGGGGACATATCCTGGCCGAGGACAAAGGGTTCGTGATCGTGGCCAACCACCAGACCTCGCTGGATGCCCTGGGTGAGCCATCACACACTCTGGTGCTACTTATTATAAAAGGTCTTCACGAATCAAGAGGAAATGAATCAATCTAAGGCATTTTTATTTTGCTGTTTGAAGTAAATATGGATCACAATGTAATGAAATTATTATCTTGTTTTAAAAATAGGTTCTGATATTAACCACAAGGTCACCGGAAGTATTTATTTATTATATCAATATAGCAAGCCTATATAACTTTGGAGGTGGATGAGCCCTCCGGTTTTGGATAGAGTTGAACTCAAGGGTCACCACTCCGTTTGTAGAGTCGTAGATCTCTGTTGTTGTTGATGATGTAAATGTCGCGGTGTTTGAATAGTATTTATTGGAATGTAATAATGACAGAAGTTACAAGTACAATAATTATAGGTACACAATAATGAATCGACAGATGACGAGAGCTTCCGCTCCATAGGTGGCTTCTTGAGAAGTGAGGCTTCGATCGGGGAGCGCTTCGCCGTAACAATGCCACTAGGCAAGTGAGATACTCGGCTCTGCAGGCGCCGGCTTATATAGTGATCCAGAACAAAGGCTCGGGCTTGTTATGATTTCGTCTTTACTCGGTCGCGCGTGTAGATATTTAGTTTAGATCAGCAAGGCGAGTTTCCTCGCTCTCCGTGCCCCCTGCTATACATTACCTTTGTACTCGGTCCGGCTAACGTTGTCACCTGTTTGCTGTCCTCAGCGTTCTTGCCTCGGCCTTTGTATCGAGAGCGACGGCCTGCCGTTTTTGATGTCAGCGTATGCGGTACCTCATTACACGGGCGTGTGTGTGTATGCGTCTTGGGCCACCACATAACCATTAAATTGATTCGCACTGCAACATAACATGCCTCATGATGGAGCCTGCAACGTGATCCAAAACGTCGGCCAGAATATGAAACATGTGGATGATTTGTTGTCACCCATTCTAGCCCGTGGCATTTTATTATTATTTTACTGCATTAAAATAAAGCAGATATAAGAAAGGGCAAATTGAAAGCAGTTAGAGTTAACATCATTTATGAATATCATGAAGGGAAAGGGCCCTAGGTTAGATCCTTGTGGGACACCGGAAGTAACTTCGATTCACTCTATATAACCATCGATCGTAATGCATTTCTTTGCGTATTCCAGAATTGAACCCGGCATCGAAGTTTTATTAACCAGGTTGGTCCATCGTGTTGGTGACCTTGCACGAGATCTGATTCCTTCCACCCTTTCTTGGACCACCAATTTTTCCATGATGTCCTCGTGTCTAATAACATGACCAAAATATGCGAAGACTCGTAGCCGTACAGTTGAGAATAGACTCTGGCCAAAGTTTGTTGGTGTGGTGGTTAGAATATAATTTAGATACAAAAATATTTTTTTCTTAATCAATCCAACGTCTGAAGATATAATCCCTATTATTTCAATATTGATTTTTTTATACGTCATGACTTCAGGCATGTTCAACATTTTTTGTCATGACTTCAGAGGCATGTTCAACATTTTTTGTCATGGCTCCAGGCATGTTCAACATTTTTTGTCATGACTTCAGGCATGTTCAAAATTTTTTGTCATGACTTCAGGCATGTTCAACATTTTTTGTCATGACTTCAGTCATTTTCAACATTTTTTGTCACGACTTCAGGCATGTTCAACATCTGGGACGTGGTGGACAAGTGCACCACCACCGCCAGGAAGGAGGTCTTCTACCTGTGGCCTTTCGGGCTCGCCACCTACCTGGCCGGCATGATTTTCTTCGACCGCCACAACCCCAAGGACGCCTACCGCCAGCTGGAGGTCACCACCAACCTGATGATCAAGGAAAAGGTGAATAAATCCTCGCACCATCATCAGTCAAATCACGTGACGTATAGCGTCTACACTGCGATTCAATTCACAATACATTATTTATTTTTCATTTATTTATGCAATGATTTAAAATGGCATGGTGTAATGATATACCAATAAGGAAGATCTATGATATTAAACAGAACCTCAACACAGAATCAGAGGGGGAAAAAGCAGCCCGTTTTGAATCTGTAGGCAGCAATATTTTTTGTCACAACCAAAATTCATCACAACAAAAAGTCCTAATCAACCCTTATTTTAGCATTCAATTGTCCGTTTTTATGGACGTCAACTAGCTAAAAATGTTCAAAAATAATCAAATACCAAAAGCTCATATTCTGAAAAACTGATTTTTCACAAAGTAAAAATATTGATTCACGATTGCTACATTTAACTTGGTAGTTAAAAATTCAGCAATCCGAATGTTTACTTAAATATTATTTTAATATAATAGGATACTTGCATCTGAGGTGAACGAAAATCCCGTATTAGCGTATGTTAAAGGCAAGCAGAAGGGATGCTGGAAGAGGAACTTACCGCTCTCATCCGAATCACGATCTTATCCAGGCGCCTCTAGTACCTTCGTTTCTTGCCCGGGGTGGACTGTATTCTTCTTCTTCTTTCAACTTCGTTACAGACACAGAAATTGTTAAAGTTACGAAAAATATGAGTTACGAACTCAAAATCAAACTTCGCCGTACTGGCGTAAAAAAAAGGCTCCACTGTTTCGGCGCGTGTGTTTTAGATCAACTAGTAGTGCCGCGAGAGTGGTAGGAGCAGGGTGAGGAGGGGAAGGGAGTGAGATACATAGAAATTATTCTGTAGACACTTGCATTGGTACAAAACAGTGTACTTTACCTGGAAAAGATTAGAATTGGCCAAACTATCGCCATATTCCCCGTCTTTCTCAAATAGCACCCTTTCTGAAAAGTGATTGGCTGGGCAGCTCAGCCGTCAATGACCATCGTGAGAAGTTCATCCCCACCGCCACTGAAATGGTATAAAAGCCGTAGGCTGTCACCATCGGGCAGGTTAATCTGCTTGAAAAGCGCTTCTGCAGTCCTCGCTTTTCTAAGGGGTCTCTGGTAGGTATTCCCGACAAAACTAACGAGCCAGATCATCGCCGCAGTCGAGTCTCCTCCTGCTGGACCGGGTGCTTGTGCAGATCTATCTCCGAGACTTTTCTACGCCTGAGAATTCATCGTTCTTGCCGTCGAGGTTTTTCCGGCAAAGGATTTCGCCAAATCCCGCCAAAGGCTGTGTTTTGACTGTGCCAGAGACCTTAGTGCCTGTGCTTAATTTTATCGTTCCTTTTATATCTACTGCTAAATGTGTCCTGCGTTTTTTGGATTTGAATAAATTGTTGATAAAACCTTCTGTATAATTTCCACGCCTTAGTCACATAGAAACATCCCCCGTAACGAATATTAAAAATATTTTCTGGCGGAATAATCTACATCCGGAAAAGTCGTTTTATTTTAACTCGTGGCGTCTGATGAAAAAACTATAGATTAATTTTTAACCCTTTTCCCGTGATCCAATCGAGCTGAAATTTTGCAAGCAGACTCGTGGTGACGATCAAAATGATCTGTCAAATTTTCGTTAAAAAATAATAATAATTATAGTATAATTTTGGATTTTTCACATTTTTAATGATTTTTTCGTACAACTGAATAATGACTCCGACGCGTCTAGACACGAAACCTGATTAAATAAGAAAGGGAGTATTGTAAAAACTTGGTTTTTATGGGTTATTTTTTTACTCATTATCATTCTCTTATTACTCCTTTTATTTTAACTCGTGGCGTCTGGTTGTGTCTGACGAAAAAACTTTGGATCGATTTTTAACCCTTTTACCGTTATCCAATCGAGCTGAAACTTTGCAAGCAGACTCGTGGCGACGATAAAAATGATCTATCAAATTTTCGTTTAAAAAAATCAACAATTTTAGTATAATTTTGGATTTTTCAAATTTTTAATGTTTTTTTCATACAACTAATGTAATGACTCCGACGCGTCTAGATACGAAACCTGATTAAATAAGAAAGGGAGTATTGTGAAAACTTTTTATGGGTTACTTTTTATCACTCGTTATTTGATTGTTGAATGATTGTAATACAATTTTTGTCCACCACAGACGAAGCTGTGGATGTTCCCCGAGGGCACGCGCAACAGGCGCGGTGGGCTACTGCCCTTCCGGCGCGGGGCCTTCAAGATGGCCGTGGCCGCGCAGGTGCCCGTGGTCCCCGTGGTCTTCTCCCCCTACTACTTCATCAACAGGCAGAAGCAGCTCTTCGGGCCGGGTGAGGGGCACACCCGAGGGTGGAACATTACCAGGACGTTAGGACAGAACAGAATGATCGACTGATGTGTCTTGCGTTTTGTTTAAAAATTGTACATACTCTAAGGATTAGGGAAGATGAGTAATATCAGGGACATATCATATACAGGGTTATTTGTAAAACATTAATAACCTCGCAGGGCTATATTCCTGCCTTGATTATGAGTCGAAAATGTTCAAGCTATTATGACCTAATATCAATATTTTGGGAGATATGCGACATCAAAGTTTGCATTTTTTTTTCAATATTTCTGACTTATTTTTTGTAAAACGTTGGATTATCATTACAGTAACCCATATCGAATATGAAAAATTCATTCTCTTAAATAAAAGTCAAATAAAAAAATAAAAACCTTCGAATTCCAATTTAAAAACATTCCAATTAGAATTTTTTCAGGGTTTTTAACATTTTATTTGACTTGTATTGAAACGAATGAATTTTTCGTAATCGATATGAGTTACTGTAATGATAGTCCAACGTTTTACAAAAAATAAGTCATAAATATTGCAAAAAAATGCAAACTTTGATGTCGCATATCTCCTAAACTATTGTCATAATAGCTTGAACATTTTCGACTCATAATCAAGGCAGGAATATAGCCCTGCGAGGTTATTAATGTTTCACAAATAACCCTGTATATCATTATCAACTAACTGCGTGTGGATATTTTTCTGCCTGAGACCTGGTTGGAATTAATAATTACCACCAGTAACAATCTATGTTAATTAAAACTCGTTTCTTCTATCAGCTCGTTTATTGCTACAAAACAAAATGTCATCTTCTTACACTAGAATACAACAAATGTTGCCTTCGGGCGAAATAAATTCTTATTAGTAAACAATATAAATGGGAAGAAATGACTACAAGAAGCCAAGATGAACAACAGGGAAGAATGAAAGGGTATGGAAGGGTATGGCCTATATCCAGCAGTGGAGAAATGAAGGCTGAAGAAGAAGAAAAATAAACAATATAACTATTTTAGGGTAATAGCATGCACTCCGTAACAAAGTCAAAAAATCTGGGCACTCATTTGTAGCATTTTTAAAATACAACTAGCGCCATCTATTAACGACCACAGAAAGTTTTTGGATATGTATCAAAAATAATAATCAAGCCATGTATATCATGATACAAATCCGCGGATATATATCCTCCAACCCTGGTTATGATATCATCAATATTCTTACTATTTTCAAACTAAGTTAAATGCCTATGCTATGAAAAACGTATGAATTGCTAGTCTCCTGGAATGGGGCTGAACCAACGAACATCTTCAGGCGAAAGTATTAACCACTAGACCAATAAGCTACTCAAAGTGTTGAGCATTATCGATTCATAATTTAGGTAGAAATCTACTTGTAATCTATTGTGGACTATATACTGTATACGTACTAAAACTACAGCTCAAAGCTTTTGTATTTATGGCTCATTATCGGTTCTACTACTCACTGTACGTCATCTGCAGGAAACATCTCCAGCTGTTTTATTTTGTTTCTCTCTGCACAATCCAACCATCCAGCTCGTTCCTGCAAAATTCCTATGTCCTGAAGCCTGCAAACTGGTTAATTATCGTGAACTCTCGCTATCATATTAGTGACTAAATTTTAGCGGTTAAAATTTAAATGGAAACGTTGTTGGTTTTTCAGGTCGCGTTATAATAACAGCCCTCGACCCCATCGAAACCAAGGGGCTGACGGATGACGACATCCCTGACCTGGTGGATAGGGCGCGAGGTGTCATGCTGAAGACGTACGAAGAAGTCAGCGAGGAGGTGCTGTCCGCTCTGCCATCCGACTATCCTCTGCTTCAAAGAAAATCTTGATTGTTCTCGACCTTGAGTTATTGTGAATGGTATTATCAACAGGGTGCATATTTATGAATGATGATCTTTGATTATCTTCTTCTACATCTACTTATTCAAGGTTTTGTGGTCACGCCACAGCTCCTACTATCGTGGCTGGAGGAAGTAAGACACCCTGTAGAGTCCTCCAAGAAATCAATAAAATGGACGATCAATGTTAGTATACTGTATATATGTATATTTTCGACACCTCTAGGTAGAATATTTTTATTAAAAATATACAGGGTGTTTCATTGCTGCTAGCAAAAAATTTACAGGCGGATTCCTGCCTCGGTGATGAGTCGAAAATGTTCAAGCAACCATGATCTTATCAATAGTTATGGAGACCTTCAATATGAAAATTTGCATTTTTTAGAATATTTCCGTCTTATTTTTTGCAAAAAGTTGAACTATTAGTACACGGTACCTTATATCGATTATGAAAAATTCATTCGCTTTAATACAAGTAGAATAAAATGATAAAAATCCTACAAAAATTGAAAATATAATTTTTTTGTCATATTTTTATCATTTTACTTTAGTTGCATTGTAGCGAATGAATTATTCATATTCGATATAAGTTGCTGTGGTAATGCATCAAAGTTTTGTAAAAAGTAAATCAGAAATATTGAAAAAAGTAACCCATAAAAACCAAGTTTTTATTATACTCCCTTTCTTTGTAAAATATAATAACAATTAAAGACGAATTAAAACATATAACATAACACTAAACTTACAGGAATTTAATATATTTCTAATTTGATAAGACACTTCATGCTTTGAAGATTGAATTCTAAAAACATTTGTCAGTCAATTTAGATTTTCGAAATTCGCAGTGAAGTACCTATTATGTACACCGACGGAGTAATTCAAATTTAGAAAATATTCCGCGACGTTATCGGGCCGCCGTTGTTAGTAATCAAACTTTTGTAATGATTTCAATTTGAAAAAACTATTAAAAATTTGAAAAATCCAAAATTATTCTATAATTATTATTATTTTTTAACGGAAATTTGATAGATCTTCTTGATCGTCGCCACGAGTCTGCTTGCAAAGTTTCAGCTCGATTGGATCACGGGAAAAGGGTCAAAAATCGATCCAAAGTTTTTTCGACGGTAAGCTGGCAAGCAAGCAAGCAGACGCCACGAGTTAATACAAAGGGAGTAAAAAATGCAAACTTTGATTTTGAATAACTCCATACTATTGATATTAGGTCACGGTTGCATGAAAATTTTCTACTCATTTTCAAGGCAGGAATCCGCCTGTATAGTTTTTGCTACTATCTACGGGACATGTATTCTGGATTACTTACTTATTGTGAATTGAAATATATATTTTACATGTTCCTGTTCTAAATATTTTCTGAGTAATGTAAGCGATCCAGTTTAGTATGAGAAACAAAATGAGAAAATCATTTAATTGTATCAAGTGGAAGCTTAAGCTGTAGCTTTTTACCTGTATTTAGTAGGGATGGGCGTTGAATGGACGGACTAGTTGAAATCAACCGTTGACGTTGCATCGACGCGTCGACGGTTTACGTTTATCGCATGGACTAGTTGAATTCGTAGACGGTGGACGCCGTGGACGGTGGACGATTCGAGATTCAACGCAATGCAAAGCAACGAGCGAGAGCAAGACAAAACGTCTCCGTTTATTTCTCTCTCATCTCTCGCTGTCGACTTGTAAACGCCATAGACGGCTCGACGGGTAATTTCATTTCAACTCTAAAGTACACGATCATAGAGTGCAGATCTGTGTACACGAACTATGACAGAGATTTAAAATTTGAATGCACGCGTAGGGAGAGATAGGCTTAATAAGCTATTATCTATTATTTTTTACTTGATTTTTTGCGATGTGCACGTGCGACGTTTCGGTGAATTCCCAATTTTACGCTGTATAAAATAAAACAATTCTGTTGAATTATTTTATTTTTTATTGAACAATTATAAATTAACAGGCCGGCTAGATATTTTTCTAAAATCAATATTTTATTCGATCGATCTCGACTTCTTATATCTACCTGAAAAGGGATGGTAAAACTTAATTATTGTGTTATTTCGTTACTTTTCAACTTTAGCATATAAATGATAAACGAACTTGTAGGGAATAAAATTTTCTATACCTAACTATGGTCCTTATTCAGGAGTCCAACATTAATTATTATATATGTAATATAATCTAGAATTTAGGTTAAAGTCATTTTTATTAAAAATTCCCTATTTTATAAAAAAAAAATCTATTATAATTTTGTTTACACCACTTTTTATTTGTTTTTTACATGTTTCGGGAACAATGTTCCTTTTCTCAGATTGAGTCTTAAACTAAAGTTGACAAATAATACAGATATATTTATTTATTAATAATGTCACCACAAAGTGAAAGCCTGACTTAGAAAGATGTATTCTTCAATAAATTTCTAGATAATAGATAACTCAAATGTAGAGTATTTTTAATTTATGTATTTATTTATAGATAATAAATAAATGTAAAGGTTTTTATCATTTTATTTAACTTGTATTGAAACGAAAGAATTTTTCGTAATCGATTTGAGTTAGTGTAGTGATAGTCCAACGTTTTACAAAAAATAATACTCATAATCAAGGCAGGAATATAGTCCTGCGAGGTTATTAATGTTTTCCAAATAACCCTGTACACTAGGCTGTCCCGATAAAAAAAAATTTGGCGTACCTTAACACAAGACCTCTCAAAACTTGCGTAATTGAACGTAGATTACCAAAATAATTTTTAAAATACAATAAAACTAAATCTTTAGGGTTCTACCGATGTACAAAGTTTTGAAAAATTGACATTTTAATGGTGATATTTCGCTATCCTCAATTTTGGCTCCTGAACTAAATATAAAAAAATATTTACTTTTTGCTCTATTTAGGTGTAAAACATACATGACGTTTCGATTTGCATGCAACAAAACGTTACCAGCGACTTCGAATTTGCTAGGTTTTAACCTGAAAATACCCTCAAGTTTAAACTTGTTTTGAGGACTTTCTTGACTTGACTCGCGAGTGTTTTGTTCGTAAACAAAATAACTTTTGTGCCATAAAAGTACTATTGCGATTGTTACAGTGTTAAATGCGGATTTTGTGATTTTTAAATAAGAAGTTCGAGACGTACGTAGTCAGACTACCCCAAAAGCAAACGAAATGATAGATTTGAAAATAAACTGAAATGTTTTTTAAAGTCATCTGAGAAGCTCTTTGACATTTCTGCTTGTAAATGCACTTCATTTGAATCTTGTTCGTGTTCAAAACCTATGAAAGTTTACATCAATGAGAGGTTGAATCAAATAAACGATAGGAAAATGGTTATAAGCGGTTTTGATAAGAAAGAAACGGCTAGAATAATGAAACAACAGCAGAGATAAATTGAAGAGCCAATAAACGTAAAAAATAAGTCATGTTCTACTCAAGAAACCGATTTTGTCTCAGCAAATTGTGATAAAGATTCAGTGCGTGAATCTTCCCCATGAAAGTATCCGATAACAGAGGCATCCCCGACAAACACGTCCTCGACAGAGACACCATCGACTTCAACGGTGAATTGGAATACATTGCCATTGCCAACAGTTGCTAAAGTCTGTGATAGATACGGTTTATCGACGCGATCTGCTGCTGCTGTTGCTTCTGCGGTTTTGACTGACGTCGGCTTGGTTTCTACCGAAGATTTAACTCTGGTTATTGATAAAAATGAGATCTACAGAGATGTATCTAAAACCCGGAAGCTTTAAAAGATATTGGAGGTATTGTTATAAAAAGTATTTACTTTGTTGGACGAAAAGACCATCGCAAAGAAGTTTTAGAAGACCACATCTCAATTTTAGCACAATCTGGATCAATTTATTTGGGAAAAACAATACCGAAAGATATGGTACTGCAAAGGGAATTCTTACTTCGATCACAACTGTAGAGGGTCGAGGTTGGAATTTAGATGACGTGATTTGCGTTGAGTGTGACGGAACTGCAACTAACACCGATTGTAAGGGTGGCGTGATTCAATATTTAGAGGAGTATTTGGAGAGACCGTTACAATGGTGTGTTTGTATGCTGCATGTCAATGAGTTACCCCTTCGTCATTTATTCTTGACCTTAGACGGTTGCACTTCGGGTCCTAGAGAAAATAACAGACGCCTCACAAAGTGTAGCTGACGTTACTTCTAGAGATGACTTTATTAGAACCAGGATTCAATCTCGAGCAGAAATGCCAAATTTTGGACACAAAACTAAGTTAAAATTATTAGTTTTTGTCATTGATTATAATCTATATTTTGTTTATTTTATTTTATTGTGCTCTGTTTCATTAATTTCAATAATAAAATAAAATAAATAAAATATTTTTTTTCATTACTTTAGGCAAACGGTTTAACTTTATAAAAACGTAAAATTTACAAAACTTCAAAGCTCCGTAGAACCCTCAAGATGACAGACAATTCTTTTTTTTTTACGTTTTTCGCAATCTGTGTAAAATTACGCAAATTTTGATGCCTCTTGCGTTTGTGTAGCTCAACATTTTTTTTTCTCGTACATGGACGGGACACCCTACTGCACACATGTAATGATGTGTACCTAATTTATTTTTTTATACACACATTACTGCTTTGTACTTTATATTTTTAATTTTTATACTCATATTTTAATGCTTAAACCCGATACTTTCACTGCTTATATATGTAGTTTATATTTATATTTTACTGCTTACACCTGATATTGTTGTGTATACCTACTTCTTTCTTTATTATATATAGAAAGAAGTATATAAAACAATATGTAAAAGCCTATAATGTGCGTAAACAAATAAATAATAAAATATTTATTTTTACATATAAGCACAAGTAGCGGTTTTACTTTCCCCGAAACTATATTCCTTCGAACTTCTTTAAATTTTAAAAATTAACGTAATAAAAATAACCAACGGTTGAGCCGTCGAGCAGCGTCGCGCCGAATCACAGACAGTTGACTATCGTCCCGATGTTTAGATAAACGTCCGCAACGTCCGCGTAACGAAGTCGACGAATTCAACTAGTTGATCGTCTCGTCGATGGACGGACGTGGACGGTCTCGTTTCGTCGACGGTAAATACGTCGACGACCCATCCCTAGTATTTAGACAAGTGTGTTGGCCTAGTCCTGACTATTAATTTTTTACTAATTAAATTAATATTATTCCGCATTTAAATTATTTTATCCATCTTCTTCCCCTCTTGCGCTTAGTTTCCAATTTTATCCAACAAATTGTTTAACCACCGCGTCTTACGGCGGATATAAGTCGCGAAAAAAAATAAAAACACAAAAAAAATAAATCCGTGTTTATTATTTAAAAAATAAACGAATATTTTTTAAAGTTATTTTTGGTACAAGTTACAACGAGGGCTGACCCGCCAGGAATGTTTTATAAGCAAAAAATTCCTATATCGGTCCTGCTCACTCGCCACCAGGTTGGCATTTTTTTAATGCTTAAGGCGAGCGTGCGGCCCAGCATTGCCAAAGCGGAGCGGGGCCGCACGGCTGCCATCCAAAATTTGATCCGACTTCATTATTTTTTCAAAAACATAAACTACATGTATATTTGAATAGAGTAGACAAACAATTTTAAAATGACGTATAAATACGAAATATATAACAATTACAAAAAACTGTGGATACAAAGGAAACACAAGATTTACAGGGTTATTTAAGAAGCAAAAAGGCTAATATCATTCATGTTTCCATGACCTATCTGTTTTACCACATGACCACAATTTATATTGTATATCCCAAACTCGGGATATCCTTCCGTCTGTCCGTCCGTCCGTCCGTCCATCCTTCCGTCTGTTGCCGTAATTTTGTGTAACGTCCGTAACCTTTTTAGAGAAAAAAAAATTTCGAAAATTTGTTTTCCCAAAAATTTTTTTCGCACTATTTCCTAATTACTTACTCAACTCTCTTATATTTATTTATAATTATGTCTATTCCTATTTTAATTTTAGTATAGGTACGTTGTATCCTGCTCAAGGAACTAGAAGGAAACATGTTGATTATCCAATAAATAGTAGTTTTCAACAAAGTGTTTTTTCATTATTTTTATTTGAATAATTGATTAACAAAAGAAACACCCGCTAATCTAACTCGCGGAGAACTAATCAAATACGCGATATTGGTTTTACGGGAGGTTTTTTTTTGTTAACAATGTAAAATAACATGAAATAAATTAATCTGCTCGGGAGCAGATAAATTAATTATTTAACAACCAAATTAATTAATCAATTAGAAAGACATAAAGAAAAATTTAATTCACGAAAAAATTTTAGGTTACTACTGGGATTCGAACCCAGGTCACCTCCTTTCCGGGGCCGGTGCTCTGACCACTAAGCTATAGCAACCCTCTATGTTTCCGTGAATATATAGACCTTATATGTAGTTGTATTTTTATGAATTGTTTAATTTTTATTTTTGTCCATAGAGTAATCCACTTTTTTTGATACGGTAGTTGAAATTACTTTGCAATGCCCCCGCTAGATGGATGCCAGAATTAATTGAATAATTCATTTTATTTGGACATACATTTATACAACAGATATTATATATATTCAAGAACACATTCATATTTGTGAAGTTGTAATTTTTCAGAACAAAGTTCTTTGAAATATTTAATAACAAAATTAATTAATCAATTAATTTGGTTATTAAATATTTCACAGAACTTTGTTCTGAAAAATTACAACTTCACAAATATGAATGTGTTCTTGAATATATAAATTAATTATTATTTATTTTATTTTATTTTATTCGGTCATCCAACAGGGAGACACAATCGCTTGGTAAGATAAAATACAAAAAAAATACTTAAATGTCTCTCACAATTAAAGGATAACACATATGACAAAACCATAGATAAGTCAATTTGACAGTGACAGATAAAACATCATTTAACCGATTGTTCCAAATTTAACTTTAACATAGACACAAAGGGGCTCGTGATGTATATAATATACATGGTCAGGGAGGGGGACGAGTTTCTAGTATCTGCCTCACCATATGACGGTACTCTTCATATTTAGTGTTAAAAATATCTATTGAATTTAAGAGGTAATTATAATCTGAGCTTATGCGTGGGATGGGAGAGGATTTCCTATTGTTGGTTTGATAAATTGGAAGGGAAAAGAGGTACTTCTGTCTGGTAGGTCGGAATGCGACGTGGAAAGCTAGCAAGTTGGTGATTTCAGGAGAATGAATTATTTGGAAAAGGAAGGATTGATCTGACAATATTCGCCTTATTATTAATAATATTGCTTCCACAGAGTTATTCATTGAAGAAGATTTAATGTTCAACCTAACTTTTTCATTTACAAGAATGGGTTTACATATTTTCATAAAATGAAAATAAGCTTTGTACTCTTTTTATACCTATTCGTCATAAATATTTTTCTTAATATGTACAATTACACAGAAATTGATACATATTAGCTTTGATTAGCGTATTTAAAAACATTTTACCTTACGGTCCAAGTCAAATTTTATTTATATTTTAAATTTATTTTTTAATTTAAAGACTATCGACAGGTCAGAATGACCCTAATGGATAGTCATTTAAGACAAGATGATTAGTACAGTTACAATTACAATTTACAATAATACATTAAAGTAAAACATTAATACATTATCTTATAATATTAATTACGCCAACCAATGTCGTACATTTCTGCATTTGGATGATGATTTCTATTTGAATACAATAATTTTGCCGCGTTTCTTATCGGGTCCCGTGGTGCAACAAATAATACGTCTGACTGCGGATCAGAAGATGCCAGGTTCGAATCCTGGCAGGATCGAATTTTTTTTTTACGGTCGAGAATATTTTTTTTGTTGAAATTTTAATTACATTTTTGGTTTTGAACATTAATTTTTTTATGTAACAAACCAAATTAAACAAAGATTAATTTTTTATAATGTTGTATAAAAGTAATCAACACTGCGAGACGAGAAGAGAGTAGGTACCTACCTATCGAACTGTGGTTTATTCCGCTCTGACGTATTAATCGGTTAGAAATACCGAATAAATACTTTGTCTTAATTATATCTAAACTACCCGTAATTAAAAGTGGAAATTTGTCAGAAACAATTGGCAGCGAAGCGGCTGACGTAGGCATAGGTAAACAATTGTGTTTGCTGCACAGCAAACACAATTGGCCGCGCAGCGGCCACAATAGCCGGCCGCAGGGCCTAGCAGTAAGCATTCGGCGAAGCCGATTGCTTTCCCGCTAGTACAATATAAGTATAGTACAATAAGCGATTACAATATGAACGAAGTTCACATTCTCCGCACGACATAATAGGCATGTAGGCTCCCAGGTCAACTAAGTCAGAAAATGTGTACCCGCGTTTTGTGGCTATAAAATTTTTGTTTAGGTTGATTTCCGAAGAATCCGTCTTACACGCTCTAACTATTTTCGGTCAGGAGCGATATAATTTCTCTCTTAAACTGAGGTTGTGTCTTGTGAAATATGTCGATGTTGGGGTTACATGACGTGACCTCGTTGTACTGGTTTAGCATTCTAGGTAGAGGAGAGAAATAACCTATGTTGGTGTTGCAGACCTTTGTGTGGAATAGTGTTTGGGATCTCAGAGACCGGGCAGGTATATTAATATCTATTTGCGAGAGTATTGAGGGCGAGTCTAGTTTGTTGTTTACTATTTTGTGGAGTATAATAAGGTCTGTGATTTTTCGTCTTTTTTCTAATGAGATTGTATGGAAATTTTCTAGTCTTTTGTCGTATGTATCAAGCAACTCATTTAGGTCTTGTCGTTGTGTCAGTGATTTTAATTTGCTGTGAGTGAATTTAAGTTGCTTTCATCTATGTCTTCTCATTGTATATGCACGTATGTGGAGCACCGTATGTCAGCAAAATATGTAATATCACAACACAGCATGTAGGTACTCCTATGAAAAGGGGATGTTTTAGGTTAAACTATCGATAGTAGCAGAGTCTAGAACAATCTTCGTCAAGCCTCTGATACGCGTAATTAAAATGCATTTTCGACGATTTCCGAGATTAAAATATTGATAAGGAATATTCGGACCGGGAACGAATATAGTCATATTTGGTTTGTTCCTGTGGGAAAAGTCCACTGTATATGGAAATGTTGGTCCACCTCCATACTTCAGATCTTTACTCAGATTTTGGAATATTTAGCTCGTCTTAGAGCGAGACATAATAAATTTTATGTAATACTACGCAGTCGGGTTCTCCGAGAGAAGCCGTTGGAATGCAGTACGGTGGAGAAGCGATGCGCCGAATGGAACGCTTTTATTTTAAAAATAAAACTAACCCATAAAAACCAAGTTTTTATTATACTCCCTTAACAATTAAAGACGAATTAAAACATATAACTTAACACTAACCTTACAGGAATTTAATGTATTTCTAAGATGTCAGATGTTTTGAGCTTTGATATGACACTTCATGTTTTGAAGATTAAATTCTAAAAACATTTGTCAGTCAATTTAATCAAGAGTTTGATTTATTTGTGAATTTTGCTGTCATCTGTGAACCAATTGTCATAAACTTTCGAAATTCGTAGTGAAGTACCTATTACATATACTGACGGAGTAATTCAAATTTAAAATATTCCGTGACGTCGTCAGGCCGCTGTTGGTAGTAATCAAACATTTGTGTGGTTTCCAATTTGAAAAAATCAATTAAATTTTCTAAAAATCCAAAATTATACTTTAATTTTTTTTTAACGAAAATTTCGCCACGAGTCTGCTTGCAAAGTTTCAGCTCGACTGGATCACGGGAAAAGGGTCAAAAATCGATCCAAAGTTTTTTCGACGGCAAGCCGGCAAGCAAGCAAGCAGACGCTACGAGTTAATATAAAGGGAGTAAAAAGAGATGTGTACACGGAAAACGTGTCAAATTGAAATCCGTACTATTTTAAAACTAAGTATGTGATGGATGACCATGGTCATATTCAAAAACACCACACTAAGCTAAACCTCTGTGCTGCGAAAAAAGTTTAATGTATAATTTCATCAGAATAGTAGAGACAGTACATCAAAACATCATGATCAGGCTTTCAAAGCTGGGCGACCATCGGCCTAGCTACGCTCTCGTCTCGGAAGGATCTCTCGCCGCACGTATTCTCAGTTTTACGCTGTTTACTTGTACATCTTCACTTGTTGTTTATTTCCTTCTTCTTCTTCTTCATCAGCCTTCGTCTTTACACTGCTGGATATAGGCCTCTTCCTTATTTTTCCATTTTTCCCTGTTGTTGGCTAATTGTAGCCATTTCTTTCCCCCCACACCGATGCCTCTTTTATTTTCCAAAGGTCTCCATTTCAGAACTCTGGGAGGCCATCTTGTAGTATCCTGCCCATTGCCATTTTAGCTTCGCTACACGATCCATGATATTCACTACTCTAGTTCTGCGCCTAATTTCGTCGTTTCTAATTCTATCTCTTAGGCTTACTCCAAGCATGGATCTCTCCATGGATCGTTGCGTGCATTTGAGCTTTTCTACACTTTTCTTTGTAAGGGCCATAGTCTCCAATCAATACGTCATCACTGGCAGTATACATGATTCAAAAGCTTTTCTTTTTAGGCTAATTGGGATCTCTTTGTTCTCGAAGATATGTTTGAGTTTGTTAAAAGCAGCCCAGATCATTCCTATTCGTCTTGGCAATTCTGCTGTTTGGTTTATTTCCTACCGGAGCTTATCTCCGGTTAGGATATAAACAACAGTACATAACGATTTTAGTGTATTGATATTCTCGTTTGCTGATTGGTGAACTTTTACCCGAAGGATAACTTGCAAACAATGCAGTCTCGTCTGCGTAGAATGATAATTTTACCGTTGATTTTGTTGGGATGTGTCCTTTATATGAGTGAAAACCTTGGGTGAATCCAAATTCACCTATTGGTGGATTATTTGGAGATTCATTTCATCTGACTGTCTGAGGTATATTCGGTGAGTGGCTTTTTACCCGTTTGGGGCAGTTTGGTCGGTTTCGATACGAGTTGTTCGTGGGAGATACTGTCGAGTACTTCCCACGAATCGATGAAGATACCTGTACAATTGATTGATTTGTTCAATTTATTTTGCATGATGGTGAATATTTTGCGGTTGCGCCTTGTATGCATATTTCCTCAGTGAACCCGAATGGGTTCTCATTTATTGTAGAATTGACTTTGTGATTGAGTTTGGTCTGTACGATTGTAAGTGGTTATCCCTCACCACACACAAGAATCATAATTCTTTTTGGTGAGGTATATACACAAAAAAATTGAATTGTAAACATTTTCTATGTATGGTTGTAAAAAAATATTATATATATTATTAATTAATTAAATAAATAATAATAACCGCAACACGCCTTTTATTCCGCGCCACCACCACTAAGCATGCTGCTGGTGCAAGAAAGAACTCACCCTTTCCTTAACCATGAGATTGGTGGTGACCTTCAGCTCGCTGTAGGCTTTCTCGGGGCTGCTGCGGTCGATGAAGGTGGTACCCACCAGGTAAACAGCGAGCCCGAACGGCCCCATGTAGAAGACGCTCCTCTTCATGACGGTGCTGAACCTTCCTATAGCGTGCCAGATGTTGAGGAAGGCTGTGGACACAACGAAAAAAAAGTAATCCATAATATACTCCCTTTCTTTGTAAAATAAAACAACAATTAAAGACGAATTAAAACATATAACATAACACTAAACTTACAGTAATTTAATATATTTCTAAAATGTCAGATGTTTTGAGCTTTGATAAGACAATTCATGCTTTGAAGATTAAATTCTAAAAACATTTGTCAGTCAATTTTGATTTTCGAAATTCGTAGTGAAGTACCTATTATGCATACTGACAGAGTAATTCAAATTTAGAAAATATTCCGCGACGTTATCGGGCCGCCGTTGCTATTAATCAAACTTTGGTAATGATTCCAATTTGAAAAAAACCATTAAAATTTCTAAAAATCCGAAATTATACTGTAATTATTAATTTTTTTAACGAAAATTTGATAAATCTTCTTGATCGTCGCCACGAGTTTGCTTGCAAAGTTTCAACTCGATTGGATCACGGGAAAAGGGTTAAAAATCGATCCAAAGTTTTTTCGTCAGATAAGCAGACAAGACGACAAGTAGACAAGCAGACGCTACGAGTTAAAAGAAAGGGAGTAAAAACAACATTGATCAATTTCAAATTCAATTTCTAAAGCAAATTAGTTATTTGGATACGTCAATGGTCTGATTTGACATTTTTTTCTTCTTTTTCCAGGTTTGTCAAGATTGAGTATTTATTTCGTGTTTTACATTTTCCACATCTCTCTGTCTCTTGCTATTTGGTACTAATTTTGATTAGGTGACCTTCCAGGAAAAAAACAAGCAATTGAAATAATCGGATCTAATCTAATAATAGTTTAATGTTATTTTGACAATCAAGTCTTGACCACTGTCCTAAAAAATGTATACTTCAAGTTGAGTCTTGAAATTTCTCATAACATATCCAACCTGAGTGACATTGGATGTTTGATATACTTGCAACAAATGTGACCACGATGAACTCTATCAACTCTATTAAATAAAGGATTAGACTCGGATAGTTGAAAAATATGGCGCTGGAGAAGGATGGAGAAGGCTCAAAAATGTAACTACATTAACTTTGAGGCCAAACGGAAAACGCATAAAATGGACATAAAAATACATAATGAAACACTTACTGAACTAGAAAATACTAAGTACTTAGGACTCAACATAGACAGACACCTCAAATGGCCTTTCAAATAGACAAAGTAACTGACTCACTGACAAAACTGACCAGCCTATTCCACAAAATACACGAAATCACCAAAGACCGTAAAAATTCTTATGTACCAGGCATACGTCAAGAGTAGAACAGGATATTTGATACCCTTCTGGGGAACCGGAAACAAAACTAACCTAAACAGACTCCAATGACAGCAAAACAAAATATTAAAAACGGTCTATGATCTGAAATACCGGATACCAACTGAAACTGTATACCGTATAACACAACAATTAAACATCGAAAGCATTACAAAAATCGAAACATTTAAAATCATTCACAAACTAGCAATTGGCGAAATACAAGACGAAGACATAAAATGAGACAAAATACACGAAAAACACCAACACAGCACTAGAATGGCTCAAAACTATCACATAACACACGCCAAAACAAAAACAGGACAATCCCGACTAATTTGCAACGGACTAAAACTGTACAATGACCTGCCACAACAGACCAAACAACTGACCACTGACAAATTCAACACAGATGTGACAAAAATGCTAAAACTCGGCCAACTATAAAAAATGCCCTTGTATCTAAATTATATTATTATATTTTTTTATATTGAATCATGTAAAAATGTTACCCATAAACCTCTTAGGTTTCCATTACTTTTTAAATAAAAAAAATATTGCGTATCCCAAGGACAATATTTTTAAATTTTTTTAATGAGACATTAACTGAATTTTAGGTGCACGGTATACATTAAAAACAATACATTATTATTGAAAACTCAGCGCCTTGTCCCAATTACAAGTGTCTTCGACCTGCTTTAGCATAAATAAACATAGTATATTTAGTGAATAAACGGAGTGTGATCATTTAAAAAAGTAACCCATAAAAATCAAGTTTTTACAATACTCCCTTTCTCATTTTCTGAATTGAACTTACTGAATTGTATGAAAAAACCATTAAAAATTTGAAAAATCCAAAATTATACTATAATTATTATTTCTTTTTAACGAAAATTTGATAGATCTTCTTGATCGTCGCCACGAGTCTACTTGCAATGTTTCAGCTCGATTGAATCACGGGAAAGGGGTTAAAAATCGAACCAAAGTTTTTTCGTCAAGCAACCAAGCAAGCAGACGCCACGAGTTAAAAGAAAGGAAGTAAAAATATATTTTTCCAGGAAATTTAGTCTTTTAAGTGATTCACAGTTTACCTAGAGGATCTATGGAGATTGGTGATTGGACACAATGACGAATCCCTTGTCTTCAGACAGGATGTGTCCATCCCTAAGATCCTAGGTCACCCCAACCAGGCAGGTAATGTATCTCATAACGTATGACGTGTATCTAGAACGGAAGGGAATCTACATTGAGGAAATCCATGTCATTCACTGACATGACAGGTATTTTATAGTGTAACATGATTTTTCATTTTTCACTAAAAAGTTTTCAGTAAAGTAATAAATTGTACCACATATGTTGAGCCTTGAGAGATAAAGTTAAGCTATTAAGATTGGTGCAGAATTTTCCTGTTTTTTAAAATCATATTGTTACATAACGAAAAACGAATTATGTACAATTATTAAGGTACTGATATACATGCTTATTAGTGGCACGTGAGCATGGGCAGTGTTAACCTTCTTTAGCCCTTGCTTATTAGTGGCGTAAGTGTACGCACATTTCTAGTACCTAATGGGCGTCTGATTTAGTGGCACGTGAGCATGCGCAATATCGACCTTCTCTAGGCCTTGCTTATTAGTGGCATGTGTGTACGCACATTGCTAATAACGAGCATGCCACTAGCCATACAATCCCGGTTGATTTATGAGCATGCCACTAAGTGGCATGCCACTAGTTAGCATGTATCTAAGGCCTTAAGCATGCTCATTAGTGGCATGCTCAAAAATCAACCGCCGGTCGATTAATGAGCATGCTAATGTCATTCACCATGAGAAGGGGTATCTTTTGTGCATGCGTGAACAGGTTTGCTTATTATGAGCATGCTTATGTCATTCGCGGCTAGTGTCGATTATCAATGCGATCTTCTCAGTCCGCGACAGACGAAACAAATATGGCGCGTTGGGGAGATGATAAAAAATTACTTTTCGTGACTTATTATAGGAATCACGAATGTCTGTGGAATACTCGGTCACCGTTATATAAAAATAATAAAGCAAGAAATAATGTTTATGAAACTTTATTAAAAGACACGAATGATTCAAATCTTACAATAAAAATTATAAAAAATAAATTGATTTATTGATGCACTTCAATTTTCTATTTCAGTTTGCAGTTTCTATTTTGAACAAGAGCGTCGCTATTCTATGACAAGAGCATGCCACATAAGCATGTGTGTTTGATTGTTAGCTTAGAGCATGCTTATTTATGAGCAAGTGCGTACAGTTGTTAGGGCTTGCTAGTTTTTAGCATGCTAATGAGCATGCCAGTAATAAGCATGTGTATCTGTAGATTCGAGGACGTAGTCACCATCAGCGTTTATTATGGCTTCCCATTTACGGTGACCAGCGTCCCAGTGGTGCAACTTTTGCCCTCTTCCACAGCCGCCAGAATGGCCTTGTCATCAAAATTTGAAGATCTATCCTTTCCTGACTTATCGTCTGAGCTGGTGTCACCAGCTTTGAAGCGAACAAACCACCCTCATGCCCTTTTGCTAACTGTTCCTTCACCGAGAAAATCGGTGAGATCGCGATTTGCGATCAGCAGTTTTCCTCCCTTTCTGGAAGTGGTACAGCACAGTGTGGCAAATATGTGTATCGTTTTCGATGCGTATTTTTGTTTCCTAATCTTATTAAAGAAATTGTGGTATAAAAAATGTCAATTAAACCTCAAATACAAAATAGTTTCAGTAACGTAAATAGAAAATTAGAAATTAATATTTTAAATCAACGACGATGTTTTTAATAAATAATGAAATAAAACAATCAACTTTGTTTTTTTCCACTTATATTTAAGCCACTTGTTTCACTACATGTTTCGGAAACGTCCGTTTCCTTCATCAGGTGAATTAAGACTGAGGTATGTAGGAATGGTTGTCTGGTGTGTGTGTTGTGGATTCGGTAGAAGTGGAGGGAGTATCTAAGTGGTGGGAGATCGGGAACATTGTAAGAAGGGGTGATGTGAAGGGTTGTATTTGATTATTGATTATGTTATTTGTTGTGTTTATGTTTTTATGAATTTCAAGTGTTTCTAAATTATTTTGTTTAAGGCCGTATGTCTGTTTATGTAGGATGTGTATTTTTGTATTGCTGAAAGTGTGGTTATTTTCTATAATGTGATTGGCGTATTCTGAAAAATTGTGATTTGTGAGGCACCTTTTATGTTCTTTGAATCTTTTTTCAATTGATCTGCCTGTCCTTCCTATATATGACATCTCACAATCTCCACATTCTAGTTTATAAATACCACTACAATGTAATTTGTTAGGATTTTTAGATTTACTATTTTTCAATTGTTTTTCGATTGTATTGTCCGTGTAAAAAGCTGGTTTTATATTATTTGGTAGTTTTCTGGTAATGTCGTATGATATTGTATCTATATAAAGTATTTTTCGCCAATTATTGTGTGTGTCTTTGGTAAAAGAGTTGTATATATATTTTTTTATTATGTTTCTTTGGATTTTTTTATTTAAAATTTTTTTGTATTGTATCTATTTTGTAGCCGTTGTTGAGTGCTATTGTTTGTATTGTTTTTAATTCTCTTTGGAAATTTTCTTTGCTTAATGGTATCGATATTAATCTAGTTATCATAGAATGAAATGCTGCCATTTTATGAGATATTGGGTGATGTGAAGATTGGTGTATAATATTGTCTGTAAATGTTGGTTTTCTGTATATATTGAATGAAAATGTGTTATTGCTTGCTCTTTTTATGTTTAGGTCAAGAAAATTGAGCGTTCTGTCTGATTCTGTTTCCATTGTGAATTTTATGTTTTTGTGTAGTGTATTGATAAATGTGAGAAATTGTTGTAGTTGTCTGTCTGTGCCTGTCCATACACAAAATATGTCGTCGACATACCTATACCACAGAAGAACATTTTTTACTAAACTATTTTTAGAATTAAATAAATTATTTTCTACAGAATTCATGAATATATCAGCTAATAGGGGACTGGATGGTTGACCCATAGCTAGTCCATCTTTTTGACAATATATCTTATCTAAATAACAGAAATAATTTTGGGTTGTACAAATATTTAATATTTTTAACAATTCGTTTACCAATTTTGAATCAAGATTTTTGGTCCCGATCTCCCGTTCCCGATCTCCCACCACTTAGATACTCCCTCCACTTCTACCGAATCCACAACACACACACCAGACAACCATTCCTACATACCTCAGTCTTAATTCACCTGATGAAGGAAACGGACGTTTCCGAAACATGTAGTGAAACAAGTGGCTTAAATATAAGTGGAAAAAAACAAAGTTGATTGTTTTATTTCATTATTTATTCATAATGGATTTCCACAAGGTAAACGCCGTAACATTTAATTACTTATGACGATGTTTTTAACTATAAATGTTTATGGGTATTTTAACCGAACCGTATGTTTTTCCGAGAAACGATTCTCGACGTTTCGTTGAATTCATATTCAACGTCGTCAGGAGGACGACCCGTACCCGCGGAGGCATAGGGCGGAAAGATTAATGCTTCCGGGGGCGTAAATTATATGCACTTTGTTGTGACGACCGAAAAAACTCCTTTCCATTCTCATTCTTCTACACGAGTAGGTTGACGATATATTATTTTAAATTAATTATTAATTAGGTACATCTTATGATGAGAGAGACTGACTCTGTAGTGAGATCCGAAACGTCGGTTAGAGAGGTCAGAAAGACACGATAGAACAGCTCAGAAAAATATGTCCAAAAAACAAAAACATCGTTCGTAATTCTATTCATCCAGTTTATTCAGTAAACTATCTTTTTTTGTCCTTAAATGCTTAGGGGTCAAATGGTAAGTCATTTCAGATGTTTTGTGTTTTCAGTAATATAAAAACTTTTTTTTCCAGTATTATTAGAGACTTACGCAAAATAGTAAATTTCATAAAGGTCATAAAGAAAAATAAAAAAGAGGGCTCAAAGATCGTAAATGGACGTGAATTACCTACAAGAACAAGAAGTAAAAAATAATCTACTATAGCAGATGCACACCTGGACTGTAGAGCCATTCCGGGCCGCAGTAATTAAAGTGGTGATAGTCGAAATGATAGCGAACGGATAGGGCACTAGAAACTACATCATGACTCAAGCATCCCGCCTCTACAATACTATATTAGAGACATGGCCAAGCCTTTCTATGCAGGCATCACTTCACATCGCAACTCCACCATAAACACTCTGTCGCGCTACGACGAGACCATTCCAGAACGAATCAGGAGACCCAAGATGGTTCTCCTGGGTGGGCCCTCCCCTCGGCCACCACCGCAGTAATCCTGCGCCACTATTACAGAAACACCCCCCCCCCCATATTTTATTTTTATTTATTTATTTATTTTTGTTTTGGGGAAAATTAACAGCAAAACAAGAATCTTAAAAATATGAAATAATGGTTTTTACAATTATGCCAATTACAAATTTTCCACTGAATATAACAATTTACTTTAACTTAAGGGAATGTGGGACGGGAGTAGTAGGGAAGATATAATGTACAAATTAGTTTGGGTGCGGTAGTGTACACATTGTTTGTTTTATGTTTCTTATTGTTGCGTTGAAAATGTCAATGTGGTGATAGTTTGTGTTAAATGAATTTGTGGATCTGTACATAAAGGAGTTTTGAGTTGGTCTTACAAAGGGGAGATGAAAAGTAGGTGAATGTCTGTTATTGCGAGTTGGGATGTGGTAAGATATTCGTTGAAGAAATTCCGGACTATCGACTAGATTGTGTGTTATTTTGAATAGCATCACCGCGTCAGCTATGTTTCTTGGACGAGTTAGGGTCTGCATGTTAAAAAACTTCGCAGAGTCTTCATTGCTTACATGAGATCTAAATGAACGGAGGTCTAGGTATCTTAGGAATCTGTTTTGGACGCTTTCAATTCTATTTTCGTGTACTGCATAACCTGGATTCCACACCTGAGATGCATATTCTAAAATACTACGAACGTATGAGAAATAAAGTGTCTTGAGGGTACTGATATTTTTGAAATGTTTACATGTGCGTGAAATGTTTACATGTGCGTGAAATGTTTACATGTGCGTATGACAAAACCAAGCATAGATGATGCGTTGGTGACTGTGTAATCAATCTGTTTATTAAAATTTAATATACTGTCAAGTCTACCCCACCCCACCCCATACACCCCAAGGTCTTTGCTTTCGGATTTGGTAGATAATGTTATATTGTTAATTGAATATTCATTAGAGAATACCTTTTTATTTCTTGTAAAGCGTACAACAAAGCATTTAGAAACATTTATTTTCAGGCTGTGGGCATTGCAATACGTGTTCTTTTTCTAATAGTGAAGTAAATAAACCCCTTCACCGATACATCATGATGAAAGAGCAAGGGGTCCACTAGTTTCCCGGTACTCTGATTGCCATGAGATCAAGTCAAGTCAAATAGGGCACTAGAAGAAGAAGTTAAAACGGTTTTACTCACAGTATATTCTCGACCCTTTTCGGCCTGAGTAGGTAGAAAGGTATGCTCAGGGTAAGAATACTTGACATCAGAAAGTACAGCAAGTAGATTCTCCAATACAACTGCAGCCAATTACCCTCCCTGGACAGCAGCTGCCTGATGACGTAGGCTACCAGCAGCACCGCCATGGACCACAGCACCATTCCCCAAGAGATCATCTTGAAGACGATGAACTGAGCAAGATTAAATGATGTATTAAATTCGTGATACGAAATAAGAGGAGGCTTTTTGTGAGATGTATCTTAAAATAATAGAAGTAAATTAAAATAGAGAATAATAATAATAATAAAAAAAATTAAATAACATACATATAATGCAGATTCATGGATACGATACGAGACATTCAAAGAAAATAAGAATTCCAAATAGAAATAATATAAACACACACAATTGTTTGTATTACAAAGGACAAAAGGAATATCTACGAGAGAAAGTAAAAAACAGGGAAATATCAAATTCAAATTCAAATTCAAATTCAAATGTTTATTCAATGTTCAATGTTACAAATGTTTACAGTGTTTACAAAATTTAATGAAGCTTTTTTCATTGTTGTTGAGTGTCTTGGCAGCAAGTAAACACTAAATTGATTTGACGCCCTGCCTGCTACACTAGTAATTTACTGTATTATAGCAGACAGTGCTTCTATCACATTCAAGAAAGATCAGGAAAAAAGTAGTAGCTTGTTGGTCTTGTGGTTAGGACTCTCGCCTCGTGATCCAAAGTTCGCGGGTTCGAATCTCACTCCAGACCAGCAAGTTAGTACTATTTTCATAGTACAAGCGTTTAGCTTAGTTTGAAAATAGTAAGAATATTGATGTAACACGTATTCCTTTTTCGTATCTCTATTTCAAAAAAAAAAGTATTGTTATATAAAATTGAATATATGCGTGATTAATATTATTAAAAGTTGATGATAATTTGTATTTTTAACTAAATAAAGGAATAAAAATGATATAAAACCAAATAAAATCGAGGAAAAATGTCTTGATGGTAATTTTTCAGAGTTTTCTGATAACCATTTGGATAACTCACTTTTCGGATTCCATTACAGAAATTACATTTATTCTTGCCATTTTTAATTTATTTTTTTCGATAACGACTCCTTTGCATTATATCTAAAGTTTTTACACCAAAAATTAAAAGGTGCGATTTTTTAATTTTTAAAAATTGATAGATATTTGAACTACAGTAATACGACACAAGAATAGTCGAAAAATATTAATTTATGAAAGGGACATGATAAAGAAATTGTAGATCAGGACAATAAAGGAAACAAAATATCCTTAATTTAATTGACATAAGCAGGCTCTAGGGCTTAGTCCTGATGATCGACCCTGCAATAGGTTCCGAAACGTTGGCAGAAAACGTGCAGAAAAAGTGTATTTTCCAATTTTTCATACGAGTAGTTAGGTTGGTCAAGTTAGATAAGGTTGGTTGGGCTAGATTAGGTTAGGTTAAGTTGCTACTGCTCTTAGGTTAGGTTGCTACTACTACTAGGTTAGGTTACTACAATCTCACCTATCTAACCTGAAATGTACTGTCACTAGAAATATACACTGCTCTATATTTTACATTTTCATTTTTCTGCTGTTATACCTATGCTCTATATTCTGTAGATTTCATTTATTTGTAGTAATCATTGTTTATAATAATATTAAATTCAGGATTACAAATACTTACGCTCAGAAGCACTACGCACTTAAGTAAATGATTACAAGTGATAAAATAAAGTAGCTTGTTGGTCTTGTGGTTAGGACGCTGGCCTCGTGATCCAAAGGTTGCGGGTTCGAACCTCACTCCAGACTAGCAAGTTAGTCCTATTTTCATAGCACAAGCGTTTAGCTTAGTTTGAAAATAGTAAGAATATTGATGTGACACGTATTCCGTGTTCACATCGCTATTTAAAAAAAAAAAAAAAAAAAAAATAGTGCTGCAGTTTGACCAAAGATTAACCCTTCTGAGAGCAATTTTCTGTGATACCAGCATCCGTCTGGAGCCAGTTCCGGGGAGATTGTTTTATATTTAAAAGATTCGAAATATGTGAAACATAAAACGTATGTATATGGCCCCAATGATATAATAAACTGTACGAAAATTTTGAGGCGTGTCTTCGGACCGGTTCTAGAAAATGGACTTTGGCGCAGACGTTACAACAACGAGCTTTATACTCTGTTTAAGGAGCCAAACGTCACAAAATTTAGAAAACCGGGAAGACTTCGGTGGCTGGGTCATGTGGAGAGAATGTCCGAGCATCAAGCGCCGAAGTCCCTGCTGAACTCAAGGCCAACAGGGCGAAGGAGCTTAGGAAGGCCAAAATTTAGATGGAGTGACAACGTCCTCAAAGACATCTCTGCCTTAGAGCTTCGGAACTGGAGAGAGCTGGCACTAGACCGAGATGAGTGGAGGAAAATTATTGAGGAGGCCAAGACCCACCAAGGTTTGTAGTGCCAAGAATGATGATGATGATGATGATATAATAAACTGTAGATACGTTACAAGCCTGAAATCTCGTCAACTCAAAAGTAAGGTAATTGCCTTGCTTGCATTCGTTATTGAATGGATCTTTTTTGTGATTGGACGCGACGGCACGTCGAAAAAAGAGTCCTTGGGAAAAAAGAACAGAGTATCGTACTACTACGTACTACGCATTGTTAGCCAATACTTAACCACAACACCAACACTCACAATAAAACATCAGCCTTGATGATGAAACCTGCAATGGGATCCGAAACGGCGGCCAGGAAGGTCGTAATAACACGGCAAAATACCCCAGAAGATGCCGTTCTTTAATTCACGTTAGTTGCCACTAGAATATTCCAAAGAGGTACTTCTTTAATTCGATTTATATTCGATGGAGAGAAGCATGACAGGTATCAAGAAGCAAGAAAAGAAACAAAGCACCTTTATAAGAGCCAAAACGAAGGTTATGGATGTACTAACGAAGATAGACCAACTGAAATGGAGATGGACAGGCCATATGCTAAGGAGCACTCAGGAAAAGTGGAGTAAAATTGTTACATGCTGGTACCCCAGAGATGGGAAAAGGAAAAGGGGAAGACAGCCCAAGAGATGGGAGGATGAACTAAAATTAACAGCAGGCCCTTTCTGGAGAAGGGTCGCCAGGGATAGAACTCAATGGAAATTGTTGGAGGAGGCCTTTGCCAAAAGGCACACTGAACTTAGAGATATTCTTTAAACAGGGAAAGCATTTTATCTTACACAAAAATCTAAGTTCAGGATAAAGGGCTAATTGATTGATTGATATTCTTATCTATCGCAAGGTCGTTTCGCTGTGGTTCGCGCTAGTTTCGTTCACATGCAAGTACTCACTCTGGGCTTGTCTCTGGCAAAACTTCTTTTTAAGGTTACTTGTCAAAATAACTCTGACCCCACGTGTGCTCGTCATCGCTTATATATACACAAATGTTGTTACGCGATACATCGACCGATTTCTCAGCATTTCGTTTCTTCGAGAAGAGTTTAGTTAATTCTAAATTCATGTAGGATGTTCGAAAGTATTCAAAAATGCGTAGTTATTATTGTTTTAGACATTTGTGACAGAACGTAGTACTTGAGTCCCATTAAGTTTATTTTTTATTTTTTTTATTTTTTTATTTTGGAAATCTCAACAGTATACAATTTATTATAATAATACATAACGTATTGGGTAATTCGTAGACCAATTATAGAGATCCACGGCATAAAATGTTAAATCAAGCAATAAAGAGAACATATATTAAATAGAGGGATAGGAGTGGGAGTTAGAGGGGGAAGTGGAGTGAGGTGTATGGGATTGTGGCTGAGTGGAGTGCGTATGTATTCTGTGCGTGACGTTGTATACAGATATGGGGGTATGTGTAAAGAGTGATGAGAGTTTGGCTGTGGTGTGTGTATGATGATGGTCGGTCTCAGTTAATCCGGTGAAGATATAGAAACTAGTAATATAATATAAGCGGTTTAAATACGATTTTTAAGAGCTGAGATGTTGGTATAAAATATATCAATGTCATTGAAGTGGTCATTGTATGCTTTGCATGTTCGCTGGATGAATGAGTTCTGTGCATAAGAGGTTCTGCTTATGGGTACATGGAAGAGCACGGACTGTCGGGTTCGCCTTGATGGAGCGTGGAGAGAAACCAGCTCCAATTGGCTGGGACAGTTTAACACTTTAAATAGCAAATCCACAAATATTTTCATTGCTTTGTTTCGATAATGGGTAGTGTAAGGTTTATAAACACCGTGGGTGAGTATTATCATTGCATATATTGTTTATAATTTTGTACGTTTCATTTCAAGGCATATTCCGCAAGCCATCCAACGCCACTGGGTGGCAGATATTTCAGTAACTACGTGACATTACCTATTAACATTGGGATTATGTATTGAAGTTCACGCATCTCAATGTTGAATCAATGTCGATCACAATGTCTCATTAAAATAAAAACATTCTTATCTTTTTTTCTCGATCATGTGCTTTATCGATCATGCGCAATCTAAATGCAGACTTTGATTTCTTAAATACGTGTAATACGAATAATGAAATATTTCAGTAACCAATATTTCTGTATAGAAGGGACAAACAAATAGTAGCTTGTTGGTCTTGCGGTTAGGACTCTCGCCTCGTGATCCAAACGTCACTGGTTCGAACCTCACTCCAGATCAGCAAGTTAGACCTATTTTCATAGCACAAGCGTTTAGCTTAGTTTGAAAATAGTAAGAATATTGATGTGACACGTATTCCGTGTTCGCATCTCTATTATAAAAAAAATAAAAAATCTGTAGATTAGAAACCAGAACAAGGCCAAAGAAACTTGAAGCATTTGAGATGTAGATGCGCAAATGCAAATAAGCTAGATTGGCAGAGTTACAAATGACAATAAAAAAGGAAAAAATCGTTAAAACAAAACAAAAAACGTAAATATCAATATTTTTGCCGTATCATGAGACATCCAGAGAAGAGCCAAATCCTGCAACTCATCATTCAAGGCAAAATTGCGAGCAGAACAGGTCCTGGAAGCCTGGGCTGAAGAATCTGAGACAGTGGTTCGGGTAATCCATGGTGCAATTACTTGGAGTTATTCACTCTAAGCAAAATAATGATTGCCAGCATGATCGCTAATATTCGATAACAAAAATTTATTTATTTATTTTATTTATTTATTTATTTATTTATTCATTCATTTACGCCTAAATAGGCTTTTACATATGTAGGTATATAACAGTTATTTGCAAAAATAATATAAACAGAGAGAAAAACAAAAAAAAAGAAAGTGTATATAATTTACATTATGGCGGAATGAAGCGCTCTCAGTATCGCGCCCCTATACTGTGACAGGCCAGAACCAAACACGTCCGCTATGTTTGTATAATTGTTACCTAACCTGTGTATTCTAGGTACTAGCGAGTTGTAGTGAGCATTTGTTCTAGTATTGTCACAGTAAAAAGGCGTCGGCACTCGAGTAGTTCGACTGGGTACATGGAACATTATTAAGGACAAAATTTCAGGGCTGTGGTAATGCGAGTTTACAATTTTATATAATAAAATCAGATCGGATAAAACTCTCCTGTCCGATAGTGGCAATAAACCGGTAAAATATAATAAGTTTGTATAGTTAAGATTTTCTATTGGGATATGGAGACGGAAATTTATGTAGCGTAAAAATTTATGTTGAATTCTTTCTATTGTATGAACATGAGCATTGTAATAGGGACACCAGATAGATGAGTTGTATTCGATTTGACTTCTAACAAGAGAACAATAAAGGAGTTTGACCGTTTGAATATTTGTGAAGGAATTACAAGAGCGCAGAACAAAGCCAAGTGTTTTCATAGCCTTGTTTGCTATATTATTGATATGGTTTACGAATGATAATTCCTCAAAATGGAAATATCAAAATCAAAAGTGGTGTAATAAAGAATAAAAAAATCTGATAAGACAAAATCTATCATGATTGCGCTTAAAACGCATCGAGTAGTGCGTTGTTTTCCCACTGTAAGCTTAAAAAATTAACCGAATCCTGTGTTTTTTAAAGAAACAATATATTAAGGTGAGAGAGTGAGCATGCTATGCTCACTACTCTCTCTTGTGCTGAGAGAATAGTGAGCATAGCAGCGAACAAGCTGCCGTCTGGTATCAGACTCCCAGGAAGACCGCATAAAAGATGGCGAGATAGCTGGACATCTGTATCCCAGGAACAGGCTCCGAGCAATGACAGGACGCAGTCCTAGATGAAGCAGAAGAAGAAGAAGAATATATTAAGGCAAATAATATCTGCAATATCCATTGATGGTAGGGTTATTTGTTTCGCCGATGACACTGCGCTGCATCAGTATTTAAAAGCTAAAAAGATTATATGTACTGTAAAAAAGTGGCTAGACAGGAACACTTTAACACTTGATAGATGTTTATGCATTTATACAAATACACACAACACATTAGTCACACATTTCTATATTGGTTTGAGATGTTCGTCCTAGTATATATAGATCACGGCTGTCAGTCGGCGCGGCAGATTTGCTTTTGTGAACTCGGAAGAGACGGGACTACTTTTGGAGCTATTGTGTGATTCGGATTTATGGAAATCTAATCGGGAATAAAGAAAAAGGTGAAAAACAAGACCAGGAATACGGCGGACGAAGATTGAGTACACGGAGACAGGCGGCCCACAAGTCGACTAAAGGTAAGTCGTAGATTTTCTACTTGGATCGAACTAAATTTTAAATCAATAACGAAAAGATCAAAAAACACCACATACAACAGAGCTATCGAAGACGGCGGTAACAATATTAATTAAACCAAATATATAACATCCAGCATACATAAATATAAATGGTCAACCATCGGCTGAACACATGTCCTGTATATTTTGGAATTTCCTTAGTAAGAACTAGTGATGTAGCGAATATTCGCATTCGCAGTCGCGAATATTCGCGTATTTTTGCATATTCGCATTCGCATTCGCAAAGTTCGAGCGAATGTTTTGCGAATATGAACATCAGAAAAAACATATTATTAGATTAATAAAAAATCCATTCATTTCTTATTTTTACTCCTTTTATATTAGGTCCTTACATATGAAATTGGCGTTTAGTATGGGAGGAACATAAAGCCGATTTTTTTTTATTATAATATATTTATTTAATCAAAGTATGTACCATTGCTATCTATGCACTTTTGCCATCTCATAGGTAGTTCATCGATCCCTTTACTAAAAAAACCATTCGGACGGGAATCAATAAAATCTTTGAAGGCGGTTTGGACTGCCCCATCGGAGTTGAATTTTTGCCTTTGCAAGAAGTTATCCAAATTTCGAAAAAAATGGTAATCTGTTGGGGCAAGGTCCGGAGAGTACGGTGGATGTCTTAGACATTCCAATTGAAGCTCCACTAATTTGGTAGCCGTCTGTTGTGCAGTGTGTGGTCTAGCGTTATCATGAAGCAGCAGTGGCCTAGAGCGATTAACCAGCCTCGGTTGTTTAGCAGCTAGCTTTTCCATCATGGTTTGCAGTTGCTGACAATAGACATCTGCCGTAATCGTCTGGCCAGATTTAAGAAAGCTGTAGTAACGACACCAGCACTAGTCCACCAAACGCTCACAAGTAACTTTTTTGGAGTCAATTTTCGCTTGGGGCATGGTTTGGCTAGTTCGGCAGGGTTCAGCCATTGCGATGAGCGCTTCCGATTATCGTACAGGATCCATTTTTCATCACAGGTAATGATTCGATTTAAAATCCCTCCATTATTGTGCCGGTTGAGTAATGCAACGCAGCAGTCAACGCGCGTTTGTTGATTTGCTTCACTCAATTCGTGAGGAACCCACCTTTCAAGCTTTTTCATCTTACCAATTTGCTTCAAGTGGATTAAAACAGTTTTATCACTAACACCGCAGCCTGCAGCCAACTCGGATGTGGTTTGCGATGGATCCGCTTCCACAATAGCCTTCAATTCTTCATTATCAACTTTGGTCTCCGGCCGTCCACGGGGCTTGTTCTGCAGGTCGAAATTTCCAGAACGAAAACGTTGGAACCAAAAACGCACTGTGTTTTCTTTTGCGGCACCGTCGCCATACACATCATTAATCCTTCGAGCCGTTTCTGCAGCACTGGTGCCACGGTGGAACTCGTACTCGTAAATAACGTGATATTTCAAGTTTCCGTTCAAATTCCGTGAAACTCAACGCGACTTCGCATTTAAGAGAACTCTGATAAATACAGGGTGGTGACCCTATCCACATCAAAAAAGCAGCACGTAGGGGGTAGCTTCTCGACCTACATCAATGGTAGATTCAACCAACACCAACCCCCACAAATAATATTACGCAAGTGCTCAGTGATGCAGAATATTTATTATTTGCTGATTGACCTTAAAATATATGAGGAGATCCGTAGCTTAATATATTGTACTGTATTGCAAGTTAATTTAATATTTTTGCAAAAACCGGTGTAAAGACAATTTACTAAGATACAATCTTAAAAAATGTTAAGTTTATAATAATTTAATTTTAAATAAAACGCCAATATTAAATTATTAAAGTCAATTAATAAACACCAATATTAAATTATTAATAACGGGCAACTAGAAAACGTTACCACTACAAGAGATCTAGGAATATTTTTTGATGAAAATTATCCTTCATCTCACGTATGAATGAAGGGGGTACTTCTTCACTTCACTTCAAAAGTCAGGTTTCGTATAGAAAATAGTAAAATAATTTAATTCTAGCCATAAATACCTTGTATACATCGTTATTTTGTAGTCAGTTACAATATTATTCAATAATATAGAAAGGGCATAGGGCATAGATATTTAGGTTTTATTAAATTCAAGCTATATGTAATGTTGTAGATATGAACTGTAATGTTTTGACGAAGAAATTAAAATTAGCTACATGATATGTTTTAAGGACATTTTCTGACCTCTTAAAAATATTCCCGAAGTAAATTATATTTACGCTTACATTTTTATTTTTCCTGCGTTTAATTTCTCAATATTCTACAATGTAATGACTGGAATCCGCTGTCTGATTTTGCTTGTACTATTTTATTTTTCTATACTTATTGTATTATCCTATGTAATATACTTTTACAATGTTTTTTCAATGATATGTTTTGTTCCCGTGCATTCTGATAACCAATGTTTTTTTTTTTTTTTGTGAATTTATTGTTAACTTGCATTTTATATTTTTAAAGGATTTACGACCGTGTTTGTTAAAAAATAAAATAAGAATTAGGAGGCTGCTGGCGGCAAACCCGGCCGTGGTAAAGATGAAAATAAAACACAAGATAAAAAGTAACTAATTTTTTTATCTGATACAGAATATCAATACACATACGTGTAATAAAAACTTAAAGAGTAGATAGAAGGAGTACATGATGCATAATGTTATAGCATTAAAAAGTATGTATAAGTCAATAAATGGAACAGTGCAGAGAAATATAAACATCATAAAATAAATATTAGTGAATCAAGTATTTTCAGAGTACAGTGATTTTTTCAATTCTAATTATTGAATTATGTATTATTCTATTTGTTTTATGTATTTCTTGAATTTTGTGTATTGTTCTTCAGTTGTGATATACATTAGTAAATTATTTAAATTATTTAAATAAAAAAAACCTAGATTAATGGAGTGTAATGGTGTTGTGTGGCTGTTTCGTTGTATTTGGGAATGTTTAAACATCCTATTATTTGCGCTCTTTGGCTATGAATGATAATTATGAAAGTTTTAACATTTCTGGGAACAGTTAAACAAGTATAAAAATGTAATATTCACTGTCACTGTAATATGTATGTATTTATTTTATTTTCAATAAAAAATTCTTTAATAAAAAATAAAAAAGATAAATTATATAAAATAATAAATGCATTCGTGTGAAAATTTACTCCAAGTAAATCAATCACTAATTTCTCTAACAACTTGAACCAAATGCAAGTTGTTAGAGAAATAATTATAACGCAGGGGCCATGTTGTGTAATATGTTGTGTAGTACGACAGGATAACGCGAGTCATTATGACTAAACTGGTAGGTACACCCAATGAACCATACATAATTATAATTTATAATGTTCGGCCAGGGGATAGTCCGGTGGCAGTTCGGAGAGCACCTCCTTGCTGACCTCGTAGAACTTCTTCAACATCACCTCCCGCGTTCTCTCAATGAGTTCTGGAATGTCGTCGTCCGTCAGTCCTTTGGTTTCGATGGGGTCGAGGGGCGTTACAATAACTCGGCCTGCAAACCAAATAAAATGATTGAAAGGTCACAAATCTTTGACAAGTGAATTGATCGCAGGTCCCTGAGTAGTACACACATATCTGGAGACCCGGGTAGCCCGCTGAGCAGATTTCGCCTTGTCAGCGGTAACTCTTTGCTTTAGGTTAAACATCCCACGGCAACACTATGCAGATTCATTGAATTACTTCAACATCTTAAGTATTGTGGCGGAATCGACACGCGGGCGACATCTGACGTCCGCGGGCACTGGCGCCGACGAGAGCGCGGGGAAGCGCGGCGAAGCCATTCCTAACCCGGCCGTCCGCTTGCGTGCATCTTGAACCGTGTATCTCATATCGGGAGTGCGAATTGACCCATTGTCAATCGTTTCACATACGTAAGTGTCTCATTTCGTAGATTGAGGTTGTTCCCTGTATCGACGCGGTTCAATAATTCTCTAGTTCATCAATTCTTTAGTTCTCTTATTTTTTAGTTATCTAATTCTCTTATTCTCTAGTTCTTTAATTATTTAGTTTTCTAATTAATTAGTTTATTAATTCTCTAGTTCTTTAATTCCTTAGTTCTTTAATAATAAATAATACCTTATTTAATATATAAATAAATAATAAAATAATCTTAATTAACAACTAAAAGGAACTGTAAATAAATAAAAAAATAAATATATAAATAAATAAATAACTCCAAAAAACTATCCATAAAATCTAGAGGATCAAAAACCGCGTGGACACTTTCAGTAAATGGTGATATTAAAGCTTTCAACATGACTTAAGATGCTGTCTAGAACAAAACGAAACCAAGAGCTGAGCAGTAGCCGGTTCCAAGTGAACAGAAGACTTAACGTTAATTCTAAAATCAAAATTTAATCCATACAAAAACATGGTCAAACTGGAAACTGGTCTACTTCTTGTAGGCTATTACTTTACAACTCTCCCTCTTCCATTACTCCTTGGTTGAGTGTTACCATCTTTGAAAGTATTTCTGCTGGAACCTGTGCTGTGATCACTAACCTGAACCGAAGAGTTGCTTTTTCACGTTGACGAAGTAGTGCGGGGAGAATACCACGGGCACGATGGGGACTTGCGCCTCGACGGCCATCTTGAAGGCCCCGCGCCGGAAGGGCAGCAACCCTTTGGTGTGCGTGTTGCGCGTGCCCTCGGGGAACATGAAGATTTTGGTCTGAAAGTGGACTTCATTCATGAATATTACATTTTTACTTACTTAAATCATGTATTTGGGGGATTTTGTGATGTGGATGTAGAGATGAGCCTTGGAGGAATCGCTTATCAAGGGTAACCACCCGTTCTTGACGGGATTCTCCAAAGGCGTGAAGTTTTGGTTTAAACTCTCGAGATGTTTTACAACGTTTATTTATAGAATGACCGTTATTATTACAATGATCGCGAGTATAAGAAATGATGGAATAAATCGAAGCGTAGTCGAGCAGAGCTTCCAGCTGATCTTGTCGAGGTCTAGGTAGCGAGAGCTGTGCCGCGATATCGGCATCAGTGTTTATATATCTTTTGAGAATAAAGGATGTCTGGATTCATCCGGGGTTATATAACCGGCCTCGTTTATGAATGGTGACTCGTACCCTTCGCCGCTTTCCGCTGACATTGTCCACCTTAGGGCATCATCTGGGATGCACGCTGCAGTATTTTGTCTACCCCGCATTTTGGCCTACCGTATGCAAGCCTCGGTCCCTTCGCTTCTTTCATGTGTGTGTGTGCGAATCCTGCTGACCTTGTTGCCGGGTCGATAGCCGTCGTACTCATGCCTATACTTGGTGATCTTGATGGTGGGTGCGAATGTACCCACATGTATTTATTTATGGAAAACTAACAGTACATACAAAGAGATTATACATGATTATTGAACAGTATAGACACCATCTTACAAGTTTCCACAGAATCAACATGTTGTGTATTAACATAAAGCAACAATAACTTGAGTTTTATAATAAAAAAAAAAGTGAAAGGTTTAATTTATGGACAAACTATGAGAGTCAAAGAATAAGAGGTAAAAGGGGAATAAGGAATGGATAGGAAAGGACAAATCTACTTAGTAAAAAGGACAAGAGATAAGAATAAAAAGAAGTGCGAAAGATATATGTACAGCATAAAGATATCAGATCAATACATCTGCATATATATACGAGGTCTGGACAAAAGAAAAATTGTTAACTAAAGAATGATACAAGATGAAAAATTACATATACGAAGTCTGTTCAAAAGAAAGAAGGTGGATTAAAAAACAAAAAAAAAAAGGTTTATGACTGAGGTATGTAGTTTAGTTTGTATGCAGTTTTACGAGTATTCCAGAGTTTGATTGATGATACAGGTAAATCATACTCATTTGGTTCTTAAGAATCAGCCCAGTGTTGATCACTACTCAATTTAACCTAACCTAACCTAACCTAACCTAACCTAACCTAACCTAACCTAACCTAACCTAACCTAACCTAACCTAACCTAACCTAACCTAACCTAACCTAACTAACTAACTAACCATCACGCCGTTTCCCCGCAGGGGTAGGCAGAGGGATTGAACGCCACACTCTTCTATCCTGGCACACCACTTTTGCTTCTGCCACATTCATACATCTTCTCATACACGTTCCACGGTTGTTGCGGCTTTTAACAGGGCCATCCTCAAATACTTGTAGCACCTGATCGTGCCAGGTCCGCCACTGTTGACACCAGGGTGTTTCGGGGCGCTGAAATTGAAACGGATCACTTTCTTGTAGTATCAAGAGTGAATCTGTTTCAGGGGTGGCGATCTAAGAAGAAAACAGTGGTAGCCCCGACTAGGGTCAAAATCGAAAGATTGCAAGAGAAGGATACCAGGAAAAAGTTTGAAAGGAAAACCGCTGAAAGGTTAAATGAGAAATGTATGGAAGAGCTCAATATTGATAGTGCATGGGAACACATCAAAAAGAGCCTGTATGAGTCAGCCAAGGAAGTGTGCGGTGTGACCGTCCAAGGAAGGAAGAAAGGAGATGCATGGTGGGATGACGAGATTAGAGATCTTATATTTAACCACCAGTTGTTTATTCCATGTTTCCAAATTATACGCTGAATAGAAGGAAAGGTGGTACGCTCATGGGGCGACATCTACGTATAACGATTCAAGCCGCAATCATTGCCATCAACCAATTATTGCGGTCATCTGCGATAATTTTCCACGTTTGATCGCTTTTAAAAGATTGGTGTAAACAATTCGTCGCTACTATATATTTTTTCGGCACTTTTTCATTTTAATGTAAAAATTAAGAAAATATCTGTTATCTACGTGAACTTATTTTTTAAGTAGAAGTACCTATGTAATTTGAACTGTTTTTGGGATAACAACTGTATTTTATTGAAAATATCACAATGGTGTTATATATTTAACAGTTGTTTAACATTAAGTCGCCTCATATAGAGCCAAATGCTGTATACTTTACTATAATTTATTAAAAATCAAGAGCCAATGACTCTTTGGACTCTTTGGATCTTAAGTGATTGGTAGATTCTTTATCTAAAAATTAATAAAATCATTTCTTGTTCTATGATAATATATCCCGTTATGTCTGTCCTCTATTTTTAATTCCATGGTCACAGCCAAACATCTTTCTCCTCTTTAATTTGCTCAACATGACAAAACCATCTAAGCGACCATTTTTCACTCATATTCAATAGTTTTACATTCCTCCCTATTTTTTTTTCATTCTTTACCCTATCATAAATGCCCAAGCGAACTCATTTTCACGCTTGTTTGCTTTTGCGTTTAGTAAAGCTGTTTCCTCCAAAATATTTCATTCTTAAGCGGATTTATAAAACTTCAATATTTGACAAATAATTTGGCAAATGCCGTACATAATGAAAATGTCTTCTAAATTAATACTGTTCTTATATTATGTAATTACTTGTTTATTTATTGAATAAAATTGTGTTTCCTCGCCACTTTGCTCGCCAATGTATATTGGCGAGTTCTTACTTTAATTATTGAAAATTTTAAATGAAGAAATGTTTGGAACACACATAGTATTTGTAATTTTATATTAAGTTTTGAAAAAATAAACGTCTAAATAGTAAAAAAAGGAAGATTCTTGGAAAAGCGGCAGCATTTTTAGTATTTTTTAGAATCAGTTGGTCAGAGAGCATTTTAAGCATTTTTAGATAAAGTTATCCAAATAGTACGTAGCTTTGTGCCAGTTTTTTAATCTTTATTCTGTTGTTCGCTATTTCGAAGAATTTTCCTTTTGGCCATGCGCAATTAAAATTATATTTGGCGTTTTCATAAACCTCATTTCGAACGGTAAACGAGTTAGCTTATTTTAATTGGTCGGCAAAGGTGAAGTTAAAATCGTTGCGGTTTTATTTCAATTTGTCGGCAGCTCTAGCCAGGATCCGGGAAGTGATTTGAAAGTCGCGTAGACATTGATCAGTCTTTTCTCGTGGCTGGAACGAACAATGGCTTTATACGGCAGTAAATCCTGATAACCTTCGAGTAATACATGCTGGAGGAACGTAGAAGAACTTACTTTTCCTTTGACCATGCGATCGGTGATGGTCTTCATCTGGCTGTAGACCTTCTTGGGGTTCTTGCGGTTGATGAAGATGGTGCCGACCAGCCAAGCGCCGAGCCCAAATGGCCACACGTAGAAGGCCTCCGATTTGGTGGTGGCGCAGCACCTTCTCAACGTGGGCCAGAGGTTGAAGACGGCTGAAGTCACAACGGAGACAATGTCAACTTTATTTTGTTCCGTGGTGTTAGACTCTCATCACCTCGTCAGTGGTGTTAGACTCGCTCACCACTCAGTAGTGTCAGAGCGAGTTTAACACTACTCAGTTGTGTCAGAATGTCAGCCAAAGAGATGTGGAATATTGAAGATTCTGAATCAGAAAAGTTCTGAGAAATTTAATGACGTAAGTAGAAACAGTTTTGACAGTGTGTGGGGTTGCGTTCGTGTGTCGGCGTGTTGACGGGAGAGGGGGGCATCGTGCGCAGTGTGTTTCCTGTTAACACCCGACATCACGCGTCAGTTTTTCGGGAACATTCTTGGTTTATAGATATTTTTTTGTTAGCTTTAGCTTAAAATGTCGGATGAGCAATTAATAGAATTTGTGAAACGGTACCCAAGGTTATATGATATGAATTCAGGCCATACTGCTGTGGTGAGCCAGACCTGCCTGGACTCTAGTCCGTCGAGCGTACCTAATGGACCAATCGCGTTCGAGGGAAACCGCCCAATGAGAAGCCCGCGGCAAAGTACCAACCGGGTAGTCCGCCGGTACCGCGCCATTCTCGGGTATGAAGTCGGCTACCTGGAACCTGAAAGAGATGATCTGGACATGGATAAATCACTGCGAGTGATCCAGAGAGTGTTTATGATTGGTAGCTTACCTAGAGGATCGATCGAGAATTGATGATTGGCAACGATGATGAATCCCCTATCTTGAGACAGGATGTGTGCATTCCTCAGCTCCCACTTTACTCCGATCAGCCAGGTGATGTGTTTCAAGATGTATGTCGTGTACCTAGAACCAAGAAAAAAAATTTTTACATTCGAACACCTGCTGCCATCTATGGATTGTCAAGAAAAACGCTCCACAACTCTCCTCTGGCCGCATGCGCCGTCCAGTAAACGACATCTGCCGCGAACTCACTCTGTTCCATAGCGCACAATTAATGGGTATATTTCAACTTTTGTAACCTCAAATAAATTCACTGCAATTTCATTTCATTTAACCTTTACTGACGGTAATCACCTCACACTACCAAAACAGACTTATCCTGATCTTATTATATTATAAAAACGTGTATATATGTACAACGCTGATTATTGAATTTTAAGTAAATAAATAATTATTTATAAAACACGTTAGTAAAATACTATAGCGTTAATTTTGTGGCTGGATATAAATATGAATTAAATAAAAACTAACAAACTATGTAAAAACCAAATTGATTGTTTTTAACTTCTATCGGTTTTAATACCACTGTGCCTTCATAAAGACAAATTGTCCATCCGTCTTTACAATTTTCAAGCTAAACTTGGTAGTATCCTCGAACGAGACTTGAACCTGTAACCAATAGACCAAAAAGCTACTCTAAAGCGAAGTTAACATAATGAATAAACACTAAGCACCATTGTTCAATTACTATTATATTTACAATTAAAGTGAGAATTGCAATAAAACGACAAAATGAGGGATTACTAGGAGAAAACAGAATAATTAGTGATGCAACGAATACGAATACGAATATTCGTATTCGCCGAATATCATCACGAGTATTAAAAACAAACTATTTATAACTGAACGCAATGCAAATTACGATTTGGCTGTGCACCGTGTATCTGAACATACCTACGCATTCTATTTTCGGGAATCCCCTTAAATTGAATGAATGGATTTGTTGCGTTCTCAAGTTTATAAGTTAATAAGGTTAGATGCTCATTTCATTTAGTTTTTGTTTTGTAATAAGTATTTTTCGTTCCATTTTATTTCCGTTGTGTTGTGTGAAAGTGTTAAATCTTATAAAATAATTTCAGATGAAATTTAATAACATGACCTCTCGTAAGCATAAAAAAGTGATATTTATTTTCGTCCGCTGAGAATGTACAAACGGATAAAAGAAATCGCCTAACGCCTGAGAAGTTACAAATGTTGCGCTTTTCGAACAAAAATTTGTCGGTGGTAAATTTTAATTATTAGATCTCTTAGTAAAAAAAGAACAGTGGTTTATTATTTATGTCCTTGTTGAATTATTCGTATTCGCCTAATAAGTAGGTTTCATATTCGTATTCGTAAAAGTAGTAGGTATTCGTTGCATTACTAAGAATAATAAAACGGCCGCGATTTTGTGAGTATCACCATGACAATATTTACTTAAGTTTTTTATTTATTTGTAACAATCCATGTTATATGTATACAAAATGCCACACACGGGACATAATAATAATTAGTAAAGACCCTTGCATGTAACAGCTAGTCAACATCGGGGTTGTTTTTGTAATTCCAGCCTAATTTCAGCAAGTTAAGGACAGACTAAGTGTAATGTAATTGTAAACAATGAATGCTTAGTACAAGTGAACGAGTTTGTGTATTTGGAAAGTATGTTTAGTAGAGACGGCAAGGCTGAGAATGATATCGAAAGGAGAGTGACTGCGGGAAACAGTTAATGGTGCTCTAAATGCAAATGTGAAGAAAATCACAAAAAAGTGTCTTTACTTCGAAGAATAAGAAGATATATAAATAAAAATACAAGTTTATTAATATACAATACTATGATTCTCCCGCACATAGATTATTGTTCCAGTATATTATTTATAAACAACGAAAGAATGCTAAAGAAACTACAAATAGTACAAAACAGAGCAATGCGCATAACATTGAAGTGTAATAGGAGAACTAAAATAACAAAAATGTTGAATGCCCTAGGACTGGAAAACGTAAATCAAAGAATAAAATATAATGTAATTGTGCAAATATTTAAAATTAAACATGGGTTAGTACCCAAATACTTTGACGACAGGATGAAGCTGAATAAGGATTTTCATTCCTGAAATGCAAGAGGAAGCGACAACATAAGACTACCAAAGAAAAAGAAAAACACCTCACAAAATTTTATGATATATAACGGTCTTAAAAATCAAAATCAAAAAATAAAAATGTTCGATAGCCTGCCAAAGGAAATTCATAACATGGAGAATATAAGGAGGTTTGAACTGGAGTGCAAAATTTTTATTGTAAAAACTTTTGAATGATTAGATGGAATGCCATATGTCTAAGTGTAATCATATATTATGTGTGGAACTAAATGATTAAGATAAATAAATAAATAAAAAATTATTGCCAATAAGAATCTGTCAAAGGAAGCAAGGCTAGCGGTACACAACGGCGTTCTAGTGCCAACCCTGATGTATGGAAGTGAAGCCTGGAATTGGTAAAGAAGGAATGTAAGTAGACTGAATGCGGTGGAGATGCGGTCAATAAGACGCTTGTGTGGAAAATCTTAGGTCGATAGAGTGAGGAATGAACAAATTAGAAGTGAATGAAAGTGCTGGCTGTAGTGTGATAGATAGAATAAAGAAAGGAGTGCTGAGATAGTTTGGTCATATAGAAAGGATGGTTAAGAAAATATATAAGACCTGGCATGATCAAATACTACAAATGTTGGAGAATGGCCCTGTTAAAAGCCTCAACAATCGTAGAGCTTGCGTGAGTAGATGTATGAATGTAGCCTAAGCAAAAGTGGTGCCAATATAGAATAATATGGCTTTCTAACCTCTCTGCTCTGCTTTCTAACCCCTGCGGGGAAACGGCGTGATGGTTAATTAGTTAGTCTTACCCAAATATGATAATTTCATTGATTGTATTATACTGACGCAAGCAAAGTTGTTTTTTTTTTTTAAAATAAAGTATGCTTCTCAAAATGTGTTTTTTTGTAGTTCCCCCAAAACGTAAAAAAAAAATATATAGAAATATTGCCAAGTCCAAGGCCCAAGCTATAATCCGGTCCTGTAAGATTACGATACTTAAATAATCGGGCGCATAATATGTGCATTATATAATATGCCAATATATTATATTATAATGTATGTATGTATGTGCACTTTTCTACGTATTCATGTTACGAGCACTCGAAGCAGTAGGTACATATCGCGCAATATGTATAAAGTCCATTTTTATTGATATATCGTATTTTTGGATGACACACACTGTATTGGGTTATTTTGTTAGTCTTCTGCTTTTATTACGAAACCTGGATTATTTTTCTTGAAATAGATAATGAGAGATAAAATATACGTCAGATTTATTTATCGATCAATATAGATTTATTTATTTATTCACATTCATAGGAGACAACAATAATGTTTACGAAATTATATAAGCATGTTTCATAGTTGCTGTGGGTCTTGGCAGTAAGTAAACACTATATTAATTTGACGCCCTGCCTGCTACACTAGTATTTTACTGTACCATAGCAGACAGTGCTTTTCCAGTAGTATATGTGCAAGAATATTTATGATTTAAATAGAGTAGTTATTTTATGAATCAATCCTAGTGCCAATAAAAAATAAGTAATAATAATAATTAATTGTTAACAAATTTAATAATGGTGTTAAATCTATAAGACAAAGAAAAAAATGATGTGAATTGGATAGTTAATAAAATAAAATAAATAATTGTAGTTAAAAAGAAGAAAGTAAATGTTCATATAGGTACTAGTATTTTTCAAGTTTTGGTTATATCTTGGCTTTTGACAGGATGAATGACAATTTTTAATGTGAAAACACGTGTTTTTTTTTCAAAAACTTATTAGAAAGTCTCTTTGACCATGTATTACTTACAGTAATACCTTAAATAGGTTTAATTTGGATTAAATTGTTTTGAATTGGCTAAAAATAGCTTAAATTGGCTCAAATTTATTTATTTCAAAAAATCCTTGTTTACAAATAAAGGTACTTAATACTAATTTAACAATAAAAATATAAGATAAAATTACACTTTTTTTGTTGTTGTTAAATTTGTGGATTATGCCACTCTACTAGGCTACGCCTGTCCCAGAGTGGCGTTATAGAACACAATTATAATATTTTTTTGAATTCGTCAGTAATATTTATTTTCATAAGGTAGTAATTATGTATCTACAAAGTATCAAGTGCAATGTTAGTGATAAGTTGAGTGAGTCGTAAGTACAAGTGTAAATATGTGTAGAATAATTGTTTAATATAATGTGGCCAACATAGATGCTATAACAACTTAGCTAATTCCTTCTTTAAAAACTTATAGAAAGGCTTTTTGGCCGTGTATGTAAGTGTGGGGTGGCCGTTATCCGGCTCCCGCTGTTTATGAAAGTTGTGTGAAAATATATTTATGCAAAAGGCGCGATCGGTTTTTATTTGGACGAGATTACAATGGAGTTATTGGATATGCAGTTCTCTCTGTGTCTCAGCTGATAAGGTCTGACGTCAGCGGTACGGCGATGCGACGTACGTGGGCCGCTATGGTGTTTGTAGACAGCTGGGCGCAGTGTGTGACGTCACGGTGAACAGCTGTTGCAGATGTAGAGTGGTCCGCGAGGTGTTGATGAGGATGATGGTTGATGGCAGGCGCAGAGTGGGCAACGATGAAGGCACGAAGGTGGCGTAGCGTCGGTTCTAAAGATGCTTGGCGATAGAGATTGTGTTAGAGAGGCGCGACGTGAGGTGATCGAGAAGCTATACCGCTTGTCTGTTACTCGGGACGAACTGCCTTCGATGTCCCAATGTATTGCATCTTTAATTCCCCACTGCAAAGGCTTCTTAGACTAGCAAACAGATACGAGCAACTGGACGTCTTTGCCAATAACTGTATATTATTCAAACGTATATTAAAAGGTGTCCTAGTATTTGTCGAATTGGACTTAAATAATTGATTTGTATTTGTACGTATATTTTTTATTATTATATTACTCTCAATGCTTGTGCTATATTTTTTCACTCTACATAAGTACTTTTTTTGTTTTTAAATTTCTGTTTTTCTTACGCTTCTGCTTTTTATATACTTACTTGCTTTTTACCTTATATTATGTTTTTCTTTGTATATTATCTATGCTTTAAGTATTTTCTTTTCTCTTTATGTCATTATTATGTTTACATGTTATTGTTTTTTTCTCTTTAAACTATCTATACATTCTGATTATGTACACTCTACCTATCTATTGTAAAAGCCCTATAGGGCGTTAATTAATAAATAATAAAAAAAATTAATAATATCCTACGGTTACCAGGCGTCATGTGCAAACTCGTGTGTGAATTGAATGAAATCTTATCGGGTATTATCTGTGCGTATTCCATCCTGTCACCATTTTTGGATTTGTCATATCTGGCGTTATCTGTGTGTCGTTCTGTCAGTGTTTTTGGATGGGCATTGGTGACTTATACAAGTATAATGTCGGCCGGTTCGTGTTTCTCGTGGGAATTTTTTGTTATTGCATGGTTATTTTTGCTGCAGGTTGATGGGTCGTTGACCCCTACCCAAGTACAAGTACATATAAAGTACAGACAATTTTTTGGTCACGGCATGTGTACCGATATCCGCTGCAAATATTTTTTGAAGCTGTACCTACAAGTTTTCTAAGTGATATTTAACCAATAGTCTTATAAGTGACCACATCACGTCGTTTGAAAATGGTGTTATGAAAATTGCATTCGCTCCGGGCGCTGTCATTGTTTTATTTTCCCGTGAAGAAATTTAATATAAATCTGTTTGTTTGTTGTTGTGTATGGAGAACTGTCATTGATGGAGATTCCAGTTTGTGTTGCGTGCATCCAGCTGTGCTCCAACGCACTCAGCAAGTGTTGCGTGCGTGCCAAAGAAGTACCGCACTGTTTTTTTTCTAAATTTCTGACTTGTCTTCTATAAAACTGGGCTGCCTATAAGTAACTTATTTGATTCATTAACTTTAGTACTTGTTCTTCTGCTTCTTCTTCTTCTTCTTCATCAGCCTTCGTCTATCTACTGCTGGATATAGGCCTCTTTCTTCTTTTTCCATTCTTCCCTGTTGTTTGCTAATTGTAGCCATTTCTTTCCCCCCACAGCGACTATATCATCGGCCCATCTCTTTTGAGGTCTTCCGATGCCTCTTTTATTCTCCCAAGGTCTCCATTTCAGAACTCTGGGAGACCATCAGTAGCATCCTGCCTTGCAACGTGATCTGCCCATGGCCATTTTAGCTTCGCTATACGATCCATGATAATCACTACTCTAGTTCTGCGCCTAATTTCGTCATTTCTAATTCTTTCTCTTAGGCTTACTCGAAACATGAATTTCTCCATGGATCGTTGCGTGCATTTGAGCTTTTCTATACTTTTCTTTGTAAGGGCCATAGTCTCCAATCCATACGTCATCACTGGCAGTAGGCATGATTCAAAGGCTTTTCTTTTTAGGCTAATTGGGATCTCTTTGTTCTCGAAGATATGTTTGAGTTTGCCAAAAGCAGCCCAGCTCGTTCCTATTCGTCTTGGCAATTCTGCTGTTTGGTTATCTTTGTTTCTGTTTCTTTCTTCTGCTTATACTGGCTGAATGCCACTAGGAACTATTTGAGCAGAGCTGCCTCTTGTGATATGGACTCCCAGCTGTCTTTCCATCATTAAGGGAGTCTTCCAGGTATACTTCTTCCCTCTGATTTCCCATGTAAGGCAAGGCATAGAAGTCTTTGGGAATCTATTACTTCCACATGGTCTCTCCAATAACTTTTTCTTTGTCTCCCCCATCTGACAGCATCTTGGATATCACATTTTTTTCTGATAGTGGTGTTTCTCTGTCTGTCTGTCATGTATCTGTCACGTAAAGTCTTGCCTGTTATTATTCTGAGGGTTTTCATCTCTGTGGTTCTAAGAAGCGATTTAGTGCGAACTGTGTCAGCTCTTGTTTCGATGCCGTAGGTTATTATCGGTCTAACACAGGTTATACTTTACTATAGTAAAAGTAAAGTAAAATGATTAAAACCTTAATTTTAATGCAAGGTTAGTATGCAAAGTTAGAAAAGGCAAGGACTAAAGTAATGATGAATTGGTTGTGTTCATGAAAACCACCTTGAACAATTCGATAATTATGTCTACCTGGGACAAAAAATAAGGTTACAATGAGGGTATTTTTACTCCCTTTATATCAACTCGTGGCGTCTGTCTGTTTCTTTGACGCAAAAACTTTGGATCGATTTTTAACCCTTTTCCCGTAATCCAATCGAGCTGAAACTTGGCAAGTAGACTCGTGGCAACGATCAAGAAGATCTATCAAATTTTCGTTAAAAAAATTAATAATTATAGTATAATTTAGGATTTTTAGAAATTTTTAATGGTTTTTTCATACAACTTATTCAGTCGTGTGAAAATATTTCGACGCATCTGGTAGTCACTAACCCCAATTGTGGTATAATTTTGGATTTTTTGAAATTTTTTATTACTCCCTTTCGTAGCATCGCCCGGCCGAAGCCCAACGCGTAGGTTAAGCGCCAAACCGTATAATAAAAACTTCGTTTTTATGGGTTAGTTTTTTTTTTACTTACAGTGCGTTCATAACATTATTCGGCCTCAGCAAGTAGAAGGGTATGCAGAGTGCCAAGACGACGGAGGTTAGAAAGTAGAAAGCGTAGACCTTCCAGTACAACTTCACCCCGTTCCTCTCCTTGGACAGCAGCTGCCTGGTGACGTAGGCCACCGACAGCACGACCATCGACCACAGCACCCAGCTCCACCAAATCATTTTGTAGACGATGATGCGAGAACTGCGGAAAATTAATAATATTAATAATAATATAATATATATATATATATATATATATGATATATATATATATATTATATATCTAGTATATATATATTATATATAGATATATATTATTAAACACATTTTTCATTTATTTAAGGAAACGAGTCCCGTAATATTTAATACGAAAAAATAAATAAATGAAATAAAGAGAAACACACAAACATCAAAAAATAAAATTGAAAAATTAAATGCTGGAACCTGTATTCGAACCACGGACCTCCTTCGCGCACAGCGTGTTACCATTTAATTATTTACACACGTACATACGGCGGCAAAACTAATATAGAGAAATTAAAAATAGTAAAAAATCAAAATTGAAAATATTGATTTTCAGGCGTATTCTAGTGTATATGTTAAATTATTCGGAAGAATACCGTATAAATGAAAATAACATTGTTTAATACTCCACTTTAAAAATATAGAGGTATCATTACCAGCTGCGAATTCTATGTATACTGTTTCATGTGAAAGGACAACAGATGTCTCTAGTATAGTCCAATCAAATATATGAAAGTTTCCCAAAATTAGTACTTATATAGAACATTAAAAAATTTGATAATGTGTGAATGTTCTACAATGGAATTGGTGAACATTGCATTGCGAAGAGTGATCATTTAAGCCGGCTCTTACAGGTCGTAAGACTTCGGCCATCGTATAAGAGATTTCCATGTACGCTTCTCATATAAATAGCTTCGTCACTGTGAGACTTCTATTATTCATTTTGATTAAAAAAATAATTGACAATTACTGCTTGAAAGCTTAAAAATATTAAATTATAAACATTGTGGTGGAGTTGTACTTACGCGCTAGGTGTTTTTCTTTCGCAATAACAAAACGCACTTTTGTCAAAACAAAAATTAAGAGAAAGCACCCCCTGACGATTAAAATAGCTAAATAGTAGTTGTCTACGAATACAGACCGTAAAATAGAAAGAGGTGTCTCAACAGCATAACCTCGAATGGCAAAAATTAAATCTAAACATTATGCTAATTCATACAGCATCGGAATGACAACCAACCAGTGCTGGAGAGACAATACAATAGATTATATTTTATTTAAAATAATAATCTAATTATTTATTTTAATCTACCGATATTCATAAATTACACCCACATGTCTGAATAATCATGGTTTTTCTGAATTTGCAAATCATGTATTAGAAAGAGATCACGGTTTTGACAAAAAAATTCGGACTTTGTATTTTATATATTAACAATTTTGGTCTGAAATTGAATAATTAAGAAGCATTAGAAATTAGTTAAGCATGTAAAAGTGTACAAAATATTATTAATAATCAATTGAATTTAACTACTAGTCCAATTCTAAAAATTTTTCCAATAATTTTGTGTAATCAAGAACGTCAGAAATAATATTTAAAAATATTTTTTTAAATAATTATGAAATACAAAAGACATCATTCATTTGGATATTTTAACATTTATAAAACGCCTGACGATGGAAAGGTTTTTCCGAAACATGTAGGTGTAATTAATGAATATAAGTAGATTAAAACGATTAATAATTATTTTTTTTAAATGTCAATCTAGAAAGTTGTCCAACCAATTGAAAAAATATTTAATTTAATTTATTTTGTTAAAACACCCAGGGATACCCAACCGAGTTCCTCCAAGGTACGCTTGGCTACAATAGTTTCTAGGGTAGGAGCCAGAGACCGCCAGAATTACGTTAAAGTATCAAACCTGGAATATTTTCTACGGATGTGCATCATATTAGGTTAGAAGGTTTGGATATTACGACATTTGAGTTCGGGGGGTTCGGCAGATAACAGGCAATACAGATACAAAAAAATTAGTAAGTAAAATGTAAAAATAAGACTAGTAGAAATGTGTAAATTGGTTTGCACGTTCATTATGTATAGCATAGTCCAATCGAATATATGAAAGAAACTAATTTAGTGGAATTGGTGAACGTTACATTGTGTAAAGTGATCACAGCCAGATCTTACAGATCACAAGCTGGGCCATCTGTTAAGACTTTCATAAACGTTTCCCATAAGAATAGCTTTGTCTCTGTGAGACTTAATTTATCTTAGTTAAGGTATACCCCTCTGTAGACAAACTCCAGTAATCATGTTCTCAGAATATACGTACACAATTTTTGTTGAAAAAAAATAGTTTAGTATTATAACTGTCGATATAACTGTCAGCGCTCTAGGTCATATACCTCGGCACCCACCGATCCAGAAAGGGGCGTTCCATTGTTCTCTACGAGAATAAGAAGCCTGCCAGCGACGCATCATCGTCGCTTCCCCCTTCGGACACCGACTCGGACGCCGGTGGCTCTCGCAGCAAACCATCGCTTCCTCTGAAGACGCTGGAAGCCATCTTAGATTACGTAGCGACATCCTCGAAGTTATCTTTACACTCGCGTTGTAATCTTCTTCTTCTTCATCAGTCTTCGTCTTTCCACTGCTGGATATAGGCCTCTTCCTTATTTTTCCATTCTTCCCTGTTGTTGGCTAATTGTAGCCATTTCTTTCCCCCCCACAGCGACAATATCATCGGCCCATCTCTTTTGAGGTCTTCCGATGCCTCTTTTATTCTCCCAAGGTCTCCATTTCAGAACTCTGGGTGGCCATCTTGTAGTATCCTGTCTTGCAACGTGTCCTGCCCATTGCCATTTTAGCTTCGATACACGATCCATGATATCCACTACTCTAGTTCTGCGCCTAATTTCATCGTTTCTAATTCTATCTCTTAGGCTTACTCCAAGCATGGATCTCTCCATGGATCGTTGCGTGCATTTGAGCTTTTCTACACTTTTCTACGCGTTGTAATATTGTTCATTAACTGTACTACTGTAAATAATTTTTATACACAATTTTTCTACGAAATAAATATTGTAAAACATCCTACGAGTTTTACCCACATTTGATTAGAAAATTCCGTTGGTGACCATAAACCGGTCTCCGACAAACCGACACCAACCCCCACACACCTTTTAAGATATGTTTGAATATTATAAAGTTGTTGGCAAAGACGTCAAGTTGTTCTATCTGTTTGCTAGTCTAGGAAGCCTTTGCATCGGGGAATTAAAGACGCAGTAGGTAGCTGCAGTTTTCACGGCAAAACCTGCACGACTTCTATTTACGCATTATGCATTACGCAGTGTAAAATTTCGTTCTTCTCTGGATGTCTGTCTCATCACATGGCCGAGATGAAGTTTTCTATGCGTTCTCATAATAAATGTATAAAATAAAGTTTAAATTGCGAAGAAAGTGGTGTCGATCAGCCTATTCCACAAAATACACGAAATCACACCGAAGACCGTAAAAATTCTAATGTACCAGGCATACGTCAAGGGTAGAATAGGATATTTGATACCCTTCTGGGGAACCGGAAACAAAACTAACCTAAACAGACTCCAACGACAGCAAAACAAAATACTATAAATGGTCTATGATCTGAAATACCGGACACCAACTGAAACTCTATACCATATAACACAACAATTAAACATCGAAAGCATTACAAAAATTGAAACACTTAAAATCATTCACAGACTAGCAATTGGCGAAATACAAGACGAAGGCATAAAATTACACAAAATACACGAAAAACACCAACACAACACTAGAATGGCTCAAAACTATCACATAACACACGCCAAAACAAAAACAGGACAATCCCGACTAATTTGAAACGGATTAAAACTATACAACGACCTGCCACAACATACCAAACAACTGACTACTGACAAATTCAAAACAGATGTGACAAAAATACTAAAACTCGGCCAACTATAAAAAAATGACTTTGTATCTAAATTATATTATTATTATTATATTCCTATATTGAATCATGTAAAAATGTTATTCATAAACCTTTTAGGTTTCCATTTTATTTTAAATAAAAAAAATAAAAAAAGCAAAATGGTTAATATCCAATATTTTAAACCCATGACGTAATGTGACACCCATTTGATGGTTGCGATTAAGCGTATTGAAATGGTTGAATCAGGTTCGATTTGTGAAAATTAGTACCTCCTTAAACAAAATATAGAGCTCCTTTTTATAACGTCTACGCCAAAGTCCATTTTCTAGAACCGATCCAAAAATACGCCTCAAAATTATCCATTCAGTGCTCGCTCGTTCCTCTGTCAATACCTGCCCACATCCATTTTTTTTATTATTAATTATTAAATTTAAACATATTTTCTATCTGTATAGAATCGTGCCAAGCCTTATACAGCTTGTCGGCACGTTTCTTTTCCATTTTCTTGCATAAGTACACAGCATATTTAGTTATAGGTATAATTTACAAAGGATAAAATATATATAAAAAATAATACTATTACTTGAACATAACAAAACTTAAAAATAAACTTAGTAGTGAGACTAGTTATCAAATAATATATATAAATACGTAAAAAAGTAAAAGATATAATGTCATATGAAAATAACAAAACTTTAATATAAACTTAGGTCGATCGAGATAATAAAAAAACATGAACAACAATATGAATCATTGGGATCAAGATGCATAAGAAATTATGGAACAGCTCAAAGTAAAAATAAAAATGCTTTGAGGCCAATAGTATGAGGCATGTGACTTGTCTAGATTTCCAGAGTCAAGTTATTTAATAGGATTTCCTTATTTCGCTTCCTCTTCTTGTAGATTGAATGATTATTCTTGACGTGCTCCGGTATTTTTTATCATCAACTGCGTATATGAGCACTGGTCTGATGAGCAATTTGTACAATCATATTTTAGTTATTATACTAAAAATAATCTATTTAATGTTGCTTTCGCTGCAAACATTAGAATAAAGAAAAAAAAATTGTATTCTAAAGCCATGTATTCACTAGGGGACAAATTGTCCCTCAATAGCATGCGCGGCATAGAGTCTACGTGACGTTGCAACGTCGTGCACTGTTCCGCGACCTCGCGCACAACATAGCGCGGCATTTCTACGTGCCGTGGCAACGTTGCGCACGGTACCCGAGCGTACTCACTGCGACATTCCGCGGAGCGTCAGTACCACGTGGTATGTTTACAAGTGAATACGCATGCGCTGTATCTGTCAAGATGACAATGCGGGGAAACGAAATCGTTCTCGAACTCATCGAGCTGCATCGATCGAAGATCGCATAGAATGTCCGTCCTTCTTTCTCTTTGCAGTTAATAATTTCGCATTCTCCTCTTTTTTCTCCTCTTACTTTTCGATAAACTCATTAACATAAACAGATACGCGGCTATCATCATAACCTCATAGGGCGATATATTTCCGTGACGTCTGGAAAACAATAATTCTTTGCAAAAAGGACCTTGTTTTTAATAATATTCAATTTACTACAGTAAAACCTCGTTAATTTGAAAAAAAAACATTTCGAATTGCGCGGAACCCCGTTTTCGCCAAATGTGATACCGCAGCTGTCATCCATAACCTCATCGGATGACATTTCCGCGACAAGATATGCGAGTCCCGGTGTGTACACGATTGACCGCGTCATTGTCATCGAAAAATGAGCGTAGATGTTGATGCGACATGTCGAGCGGAATGTTTCGCGATTTGTCCCCTAGTGAATACATGGCTTTAAATGTCATTTATGTATGCCTAATTAAAAAAAAATTCGATGTATGTTTTGTGAAGTTTATAAACATCATGGAATGGTTTATATTTTTGTATGCTTTGTACCTCAACCCATCCTACGCCACTGAGTGAATTTTTTTTGTTATTTACCACATAAACTTTTTTAAGATACTTAATTTTTTTGAGGCGAATTACACTCGTACAGAGATTGTGGGTCGAAGTTCATTCGTCGTCAATGTTGAAATTAATTTAAACATCTCTTTTATTTAAATAAAAAATATTATTGTAATAATTTTCCATACACACACTAAATATACTGCCAAGAAAGTATAAAAATAATGTTTTTTATTTATTTATTTATTTATTCAATGCCCTTATGGGCTTTTACAAAATATGCAAAATATAAAATAAAAAAATAACAAAAGACAGATTCAGATAAAAAGTTTCAAGTACATATAATAGATTTGTGTAAATTTAGATTCAAGTACATCTTATAGATTTGTGTAAATTAAAAAGATGAGTTTAAGTAATAAGAAGAAAAAGATTGTAAGTAGATGTTGTAGGTCTTTTCATTTAAGAAAGACGATCGAATTAGTGTGTGTAAGGCGTGCGCACGACGGACATTGTTTCATTATGTTGGTGTTTACGGGTATAATATATACGATACCTGCCTATTCTATGAGTCTAAAATGTTCGAGCAACATGACCTAATTAATATCAATAGTTAAGTAGATAGCGACATCAAAGTTTGCATTTAAAAAAAAATATTTCTGACTTATTGTTTGCAAAACGTTGGACTATCATTACACTAACGTACATCTAATACGAAAAATTCATTCCCTTTAATCCAACTCAAACAAAATGATAAAAACCTTCCAATTCCAATTGAAAAACATTCCAATTGGAATTTTTTGAGTTGAAAAAATTCTGGAATTATTTATGATATTTTTATCATTATTTTATTTAACTTTTATTGAAACTAATGAATTTTTCGTAGTCGATATAAGTTACTGTAATGATACTTCAACTTTTTGTAAAAAATAATTCAGAAATATTTTTAAAAGACTAGCGAGCCTTACAGTAGTCGCATATGATGTGACATTTGACATCATTAAAAAAAAGCTAAAAATATAAGCTAGTAATAAAAGTAAATACACGTAAAGAAAATGTATGTGCATTTATTTATTATTAATTTTTGCCGGATTAGATAGGTACCGTATATCTACATACGCATTTTTATTTAGAAATGTGTTTGGTCAATTATATGTTTTTATTTATTTTCATTGACGGCGTTAGTGTGCCGCCATGCATATTGTATGAAAACTTTGAATAAATATTTAAAAATAATCAATAATCAATAAATTACATAAAATTTGAGAATGTAAATCATTAAGGGTAGTTATTGTTTACATTAATGTAAAAAAATAAGTATTTATTGGATAGTTTCGAAGATATAAGTCAAAATATATCAAAGTTACAACATCCACACGCTTGACACCAGTCTCGCAACATACATACAAATTCTGAAGCGTTGGCTGTTGGAAGTGTGCGTCTTCGCTGTGATGGCACTTGCTGGACATTGATTTGTGCATAAACGATAATTTTTTTCCATCGCGCGCGTTCATTGGTCAAATGAAATTGCGCGCGCTTCCCCGGCGTCTTATTTCCTGTTACGCATTTCCGTCCTTTTTCACGAAATCACTGCCACAGATTGCAGGAAAGCGAGAGGAAAGGTGTTACACATAAAAAAAATGCAATCTTTGATACTGCATAACCTCACAACTATTGATATTAGTGATGGGTCCGCTCTGTACTCGCTACTACAATGTAGTACTACATTACATTGAAGTGCACACTTCGCACGTTTTGAAGTGTAGTGCACACTACAAACTACAAACACCAAAGTTATTGAAAGTATGAACTTCAAATAGTACACTTCATTTCAACAAAGCGAACACTACAAAGTACACACACTTCAAAGTTATCGAAAGTATGAGAAACATTTTATATTGTGCATTTTTTAAGTGAAATTATTGGGAAGTTGATGTAGATAAATGAAGAAATCTCTGGAAACTGTAACAACCCCCCCCCCATGTTACTTCGGAGAAAATTTCGTCAATTACTTAAAATATTTTTCTCGTTGACCTTTTTTTTTTCTAGCTCGCCAAATTTTTATTTGGGAAAAAAATATTTACTTCACTAGTACTACAATTACAACTACAATAGTACAATTACTTCATTTCATTAGTTCACTTCATTAATATTACAATTACTTCATTACTTCACTTCATTTCGTAGTACTACAATTACTTCACTTCATGCAGTTTTTACTACAATTGTAGTGTACACTTTGTAGTCTTCAAACTGGTGAACGTGTGTGTGTTGCAGTCTTCATTTTGAAATGTAGTTTTTCCCTTCGCTAATTGATATTATGTCGTATTTGCCTGAACATTATAGACTCATAACATATGCAGGAATCTACCGGCGAAGCTTTCGCTGCTAGCTCTGGTACACCCTGTACATAAACATGTACCTCTTTTTAATAGATGCTGCGAAAAAATTTTAAACATATTTTTCCTGAACATTCGTTTCCAAATACGAGTATGTATATTACACACTAGCTGGTCGTACCCGGCGTTGCACGGGTTAAGGATTAAGTAAAAAATAAGTTTGTGAGGGAAAACAAAGGGTCCGCTGTTCTCTAAAAAACGATGTTTCCATCTAAAGTTAACATAAGTTATTGTAACATAACTGTAATACTTAGATATATGACAGACTTTTTTGTAGATATTAATGTCCTCTATAAAACTGTAGTACATTACTTTGCTCTATTGGCAATAATTTCCGCAGCGTATGCAATATTGTTAGCTTAGAGTAGCTTGTTGGTCTTGTGGTTAGGACACTGGCCTCGTGATCCAAAGGTTGCGGGTTCGATCCTCACTCCAGACTAGCAAGTTAGTCCTATTTTCATAGTACAAGCGCTTAGCTTAGTTTGAAAATAGTAAGAATATTGATGTGACACGTATTTCCGTGTTCACATCTCTATTTTAAAAAAAAAAAAAAAAAAATATATAAGGTATTTTTTTCGTAATTTTTTCACATGTTGGGTTACATTATCGAAGTTTTCATACGGATCCCTAACATTTTTGAAAATATTCTATAGCCTATGTTCATCAGGGATAATGTAGGATTCTGAATGTGAAAGAATTTTTCAAATCGGTCCAGTAGTTTCGGAGCCTATTCAATTCAAACACACAATCAAATCTTTCCTCTTTATAATATTAGTATAGATATGCGGCTCTCTGGTACCTTTGATATCCTGCTTACATGACAACATGTTTCTTCTCACTTGACAAACTGCCGACCCGTGGTCTAGTGCATCGATGGTTGCCCGTCACATTTACAAAATCAGTTACCAATCATCGATACAATCAGATACAAATCATAAATAACACTTTCGTCCATCACTAGTTTTGACGCAATTTCGTGACATATTTGACCTGGGAATACCGAAAAAGTATTGTTCTCTAAATCGTATTTTTATGAGACACAATCGTTGTATGTAAATGTATTTAAATCAAAATGAATTCATTCAACAAACGTACCGCCTGTTTTCATTCAACTACTTAAGGGGGAATACCTACACAGACAATTCGAAATAATAGATTTTTAAATTTTTGCATTTTTTTAAAGCAACACGTAGGTAGGTAGCTGCCAGTCGGGCTCTTTCGTAATAGAAATGTAACATCTGTTTCTATTATGTTTGTGAAGAGTGCTCGATGATATGGGAATTAATTTCAAACGCGTTTTACTCGAAACCATTTTTTGAAAATCGGTGACCAAAATATCTCGTAGGATTTTTTTTAAATGACTTAGTCTTTTTATCGGCATAATAAACGAGAATTTTTCTCTAAAAAACGCTATTTTAAATTCAAACGCTCGCCATTTTGTCAAATATTTATATTTTCGAAATTTCCTAAGTCAAAGACTAAATTATAGTGTCTTTTGATAATTTTGATAATGTTTTTGTTTTTTATTTTATTTTGATGATTATAGATGAAATGGGAGTGGTCACCGCGGAGGACCTTTTCTTCGGCAGTCGAAAGAACCCAAGAATTTACCGCCAATGTTGAATATTTTTTATAATTTTTAAACATATTCTTAAAAGTAATAACTTTCATTTAGAAATAATACCAATAACATAATTCATAAACGTTTTCACATCACAAAACTGCCCTTTTTCGCACTTCGTAGGTAGGTATTCCCCCTTAAATGCAAAACAATTTTGTGAGCCAAAAATTTATTGATATCCTTGAAAAGTATTGAAAATACCTTCAAACGAAAGTTGAAAAGACCTTTTATTTAAAAATTAACGAGAACGAAGAACCTCCTTAGAACCACCGAACTCTCCGACCCATCAGTAACCAGGGAGTAACCATCAGAGACAGAGTACGAAACTCCGAAATTCGGAAGATCTGCGATGTCCAAGATGTCGCTTGATGGGTTAGAATTATATTATAGGGTTATATAAGGAGATACTATTATATAAGGAGAATTATATTATAGGGTTATATAAGGAGATACTGGAGAGACGGCGGATCTTCGAAGGAGTCTGTAATTGTTAGGAGATGCGTCCCCAGGTGGCGGATAGGGGAAAGCTCGGCGGATATGGAGGGTAGGAGGGAAATAGAATACCTCTCGCAGACTAACAGGCAGTAGCGTCTGACCCATAATGGGCGACTACAAACAGCGTCTGTTCCCTATGTTAAGGGCGGCTGATTTCAAAACTCAACAACCCGCAACTGGCAAGCGTGGTGTTTTAATGCCAAACCCCTTCCATATGAAATGACGATGGAAGGGTATAAAAGAGGCCTATATCCAGCAGTGGAGAGATGAAGGCTGAAGAAGAAGAAGAAGGGGGACCCACCACACACCCTGGGCCGTCACTATTGTGAAATATCTTGATAGAAAGTGACTTCAAAGTTGAATTGCTTTTCAATATTTCCGACAAATATTCTCCAAATTGAAAAAATGTAAAGAAAAAACCTTACAGAAAACCAGGAATACTTTTCAATCCTCTCTGCCTACCCCTGCGGGGAAACGGCGCGATGGTTAGTTGAGTGAGACCGCCCATTTTACTGCCATAAGTAGGGCACGCAAATACACCGGTAAATTGTATTACTGGGAAAACGGTAAAAATTTTGAATATAATACCGCTTTACCAATAATTGCCAAGACGTCAAAACATTTATACATAATATTATGATCATCATCATCACTCCTGGCACCACAACCCCTGGTGGGTCTTGGCCTCCTCAATAATTTTCCTCCACTCATCTCGGTCTAGTGCCAGCTCTCTCCAGCTCCGAAGCTCTAAGGCAGAGATGTCTTTGAGGACATTGTCACTCCATCTTAATTTTGGCCTTCCTAAGCTCCTTCGCCCTATTGGCCTTGAGTTCAGCAGGGACTTTGGTGCTTGATGCTCGGACATTCTCTCCACATGACCCAGCCACCGAAGTCTTCCCAGTTTTATAAAATTATGATATGCAACAATATTTTTTTTCTTCTAATAAACAATGTTACATTCTATATTTATTTTACACAAAGATAACTTATTATCTAAAAGAAACCGGTTAGATTAAAATGTTATTAATTAGAACAAAGGTTGATGCGTTATCGCGTCTGATTTATCGATCTTTCTAATATACTCGTATTATAATTAATATCTCGACGGCTCCTACGTATAATATCGTAACCCACAAATCGTCGATTTTTAGTTTTTTGTGTATTTCATATGTATTGAATTATATCTTTATTTCCAAGAAAGAAAAAATTTTTTTTGCAATAAATAACGTTTTTTTCGGACGTATTTTATCGTATCTCAAACAATCACATATTTTTTACGAAGTATACTATCGTATGTAACACTTGCGATAATTTGCATTGGAAAATAACATAAGATAATTATCGTATGTAACATGTAACACTTACGTTATTTTACTTCGCGTATTTTCCGAAGTAAAATGTTGTAAGTCATTTATACGATATTTTACGTCGCGTCTTTTTCGAAGTATAATATTGTATGTGCATTTCTACAAAAACCTTTGATAATTTCGACTTTTTTGTAATTATTTATGAAACTGCAGTATAAATTAAAATATTGAAATGAAATTTCAAAAAAATTGGGCAATATTTAGATTTATACCGGACGAAAATATGTTCAAATCCTTCTCCTGTAAAATTGAATTTTGTGGGTTACGATATTATACGCAGGAGCCGTCGATCTAATGGGCATAATAAATTCGATTTTACGATAAAAATCTATACGAACTTTACTCCTTTTAAAGTTACACACAATTAGGGATTATAATCCCGGTATTGCGGGACTAAGGAAGCCCAATCATTGGCCGAGAAGCTATAGGTGACTAACTCTTAAAAGACTGTGCTAAAAAAAACTTTGGGGACGGTGGAGTAACACAGCGTTACCTGATTAAAAATCGGCATAGTTTTTAATATGTCATAAAATATACATATAAACAATACAGATAAGACTTTTTAAAGTTCTCTTTATATAATAATGTAAGGTAAATATACATATTTGCATTATTTTAGTAAATTATTATAAAATCATGGCAAATCGAATTTGCGTGCGCTTCCGCCGACGTTTCAATAGCGATTACAAAAAATGTGACGTTTTAGTTTTCGTAAATAAGGTAGATATTTCATATTTTGTATGACAGGTAGACCTACGTTACATCACCGACACACAGGAGCTAAGAAATAAGAAATACATAAATGAAAACATGCAGCTTAAAGTACAATGCAAGTTATTTTTAGAATATTTTGAGTTAGTCAAAATTTTTCAGAACAATACTGGATTTTTGTCAGAGACATCATCAATCAATCAATACATTATAGATGTCTCACAGAGACGAAATTATATTATTATGGGAAAGTAGGTATGGAAGTTTTTGGGTGTTTATAGGGCTTACGACCTATCGTGCGGCTGGCTTAAGTGATCACTTTACACAATGTAACGTTCGCCATTTCCGCCCATGATAGAACACCATGTCTACTAAATTTTGTAAGTTGTATATATTTAAATTATACGGCGTGTTTCGTATATGTGTTGCAACAATCCTTAGCGCGGCCGGCATCCAAAGCTTTTTCATTCCCCTTAAATGACCACAGATGTCACTAATGAAACGCCTATTTTTTGATTATTTGGAATTTTTAGAAATTAAATGAAAATACTGGTCTAAAGGAGTTTAAAAAATTTGAAATAATATTTCAGTCGTATTCTAGTGTAATGCTAGTAATTCGGAAGAATCTCATTACACATATAAAGGATATTACTAAAAATTCCAAAAAATCAAAAAGCCCAAATCAAATGAGCATGCTCATAAGTCAACCGGCGGTTGATTTTTGAGCATGTTAATAATGGGCATGCTCATTATTAAGCAAGATTTGAATCGTTCATGTCTTTTAATAAAGTTTGATAAGTATTATTTTTTGCTATGTTATTTTTGTTTAGATCATTCATGACCGAATATTCCACAGACTTCATGATTCCTATAATAAGTCACGAAAAATAATGTTTTGTCATCTAACCGACGCGCCATATTTGTTTTATCTTTCGCGGACTGAGAAGATCGCATTGATAATCGATACCCGCCACGAATGATATTAGCATGCCCACACATGCCCAAAAGATACCCCTTCTACTCGCAAATCAAATGAGCATGCTCATAAATCAACCGGCGGTTGATTTTTGATAAGCATGCTCATTACTAGCAATGTGCATGCTTATTATACACACATACCTACTACTAAATAGCAATGGCTCAAGAAGCTCAATACTGAGCATGTGTATGAGTACCTATGTTATGATTTATGGTCGCAGTCCTAAGTTTATTTGGTCTCGACTATAGCGATCGTGATACGTGAAATATCTACAGCCATCATTTGCTTCAAGAGCGGGAAAGTTGATGACGGGCTGAGAGCTTCATTATTTGTTTAAAAAGTAAAAGTGTGGACGACATTGTACAACTATTGTGTGCTGACATAAGTTTTTTTACAAATAAAGAGGATACATCAAAAATAAAAATCAATCGGTCAATAATGTGTCCTCATTTATTATTTACAACTTATTAATACTTATTACTAAAAAAATTATGTTCAATATATTACATATATTACAAATACATAATAAAAAAATCATAATTTTTTTTACATATTTTACAAATATACAGGGTTATTTGTAAAACATTAATAACCTCGCAGGACTATACTCCTGCCTTGATTATGAGTCGAAAATGTTCAAGCTATCATGACCTAATATCAACAGTTTTGGAGATATGCGACATCAAAGTTTGCATTTTTTTTTTCAATATTTCTGACTTATTTTTTGTAAAACGTTGGACTATCATTCCACTAACTAATATCAATTACGAAAAATTCGTTTGTTTCAATACAAGTTAAATAAAATGATTAAAACCCTGAAAAAATTCCAATTGGAATGTTTTCCAATTGGAATTCGAAGGTTTTTATTTTTTTATTTGACTTGTATTAAAGGGAATAAATTTTTCGTACTGTAATGATTGTCCAACGTTATTCAAAAAATAAGTCATAAATATTGAAAAAAAAATGCAAAATTTGATGTCGCACATCTCCTTAACTATTGATATTAGGTCATGATAGCTTGGACATTTTCGACTCATAATCAAGGCAGGAGTATAGTCCTGCGAGGTTATTAATGTTTTACAAATAACCCTGTATACTAAAAAAAAACAATAAGAAAAAATAGAAAATACGACAGAGAACGGCATAGATTTCTTTATACAGCCGTTGAGTTCTATAATGAACTTCGTAATATAATGAAAAAGATAAATAATAGATATAGGACTCTTCACTAAGAAACTGAAATGACTTGTGTTGGAGAGGAGATAGTCTGTAAATCACGATTTTTCAAGAATTTGATGTGTTTTTAAGTGCTAAATTTACCATACATTATTCGTCTGTATTATAGTTATTAAGTAAATATGTATAGTGTTTGATGTCGCCTTACACTAGCACGATTTTATAGCCTGGTGCCATTTTTATTTTCTTATTCGTGTGCATCGCATTGATTGCTTTTAAGGTCTACCGGATTCGATGCTACTGTATCTTCATGAGGACGAACGTACATTTGCCATAAAGGTACAGATACACATGCTTATTACTGGCATGCTCATTAGCATGTTCAAAACTAGCAAGCCCTAACAACTGTACACACTTGCTCATTATTAGCATGCTTATTTTAAGCATGCTCAAAGCTAACAATCAAACACACATGCTTATTAGTGGCATGCTCTTGTCATAGAATAGAGACGCTCTTGTTCAAAATGGAAACTTTGCAAACTGAAATAGAAAGTTCAAGTGAACCAATAAATTAATACAGTTCCCGAGTTTCCATCCGCACATTTTTGATTTTAGTTTTTATAATTGTTATTGTAAGATTTGAATCATTCATGCCTTTTAATAAAGTTTCATAAACGTTATTTCTTGCTGTATTGTTTTTCACAACGGTGACCGAGTATTCCACTATTCCACAGACATTCGTGATTCCTATAATAAGTTACGAAAAGTAATATTTTATCATCTCCCCAACGCGCCATATTTGTTTCATCTGTCGCGGACTGAGAAGATCGCATTGATAATACTAGCCGCGAAGCTCGCAATGACATAAGCATGCTCATAATAAACAAGCCTGTTCACACATGCTCAAAAGATACCCCCTCTCATGGTGAATGACAGTGGCATGCTCATTACTAGCAATGTGCGTACACACATGCCACTAATAAGCAAGGGCTAAAGAAGATCGATGCTGCGCATGCTCACGTGCCACTAATAAGCATGTGTATCAGTAGCTTTAATGTTAAAAACAATCAAGGTGAGTCATACAAAGTTTATTTGATTCACAAATTAATGATTATGTCCAACCGTTAAGTTAGCGCTATTTTAGGGAAGGCGTGGTGAGGTTGAAGAATGATGGACGTGTTGCCAGTTGCGAGAATGTCTTTATTTCTAACAAGTAAGACTTCTATGTCTTGACTTGACATGGCAATCAGAGTACCTAATGAGTACGGGTCACTAATGGACCCCTTGCTCTTCCATCATGGTGTATCAGTGAAGGGGTTTCTTTACTTCACTCGTCGCGGGATGGTCTCGTCGTAGCGCGACAGAGTGGTTATGGTGGGGTTGTGGTGTGAAGTGATGCCTGCATTAGGGATGGGTCGTCCACGTCCGTCCATCGACAAGACGATCAACTAGTTGAATTCGTCAACTAGTTGATCTATTTTCAACTTTATAGATAAAAAAATAAATCTATTATAATTTTGTTTACACCACTTTTTATTGATTTTTTACATGTTTCGGGAACAATGTTCCTTTTCTCAGATTGAGCCTTAAACTAAAGCTGACAAATAATACGGATATATTTATTTATTAATAATGTCACCACAAAGTGAAAGCCTGACTTTGAAAGATTTATTCTTCAATAAATTTCTAGATAACATCTCAAATGTAAAGTATTTTTAAATTATGTATTTATTTATAAATTTATAGATAATAAATAAATGTAAAGGTTTTTATCATTTTATTTAACTTGTATTGAAACGAATGAATTATTCGTAATCGATTTGAGTTAGTGTAGTGATAGTCCAACGTTTTCCAAAAAATAAGTCAGATATATTGAAAAAATTCAAACTTTGATGTCGCATATCTCCATAACTATTGATATTAGGTCATGATAGCTTTCAACTCATGATCAAGGCAGGAATATAGTCCTGCGAGGTTATTAATGTTTTCCATATAACCCTGTACACATGTAATGATATGTACCTAATATATTTTTTTATACACACATTACTGCTTTGTACTTATTTATATTTTTAATTTTTATACTCATATTTTAATGTTTATACCCAAAACTTTCACTGATTATATATGTAGTTTATATTTATATTTTACTGCTTACACCTGATATTGTTGTGTATACCTACTTCATTCTTTATTATATATAGAAAGAAGTATATAAAACTTGCAAATAATGTAAAAATATGTAAAAGTCTATAATGTGCGTAAACAAATAAATAATAAAATATTTCTTTTTACATATAAGCACAAGTAGCGGTTTTACTTTCCCCGAAACTATATTCCTTCGAACTTCTTTAAATTTTAAAAATTAACGTAATAAAAATAGCCAACGGTTGAGCCTTCGAGCAGCGTCGCGTCGGACCGTAGACAGTTGACCATCGTCCCGATGTTTAGATAGAACGTCCGCGACGTCCGCGTAACGAAGTTAACGCGTCAACTAGTTGATGAATTCAACTAGTCGATGGACGGACGTGGATGACCCATCCCTAGCCTGCATAGAAAGGCTTGGCCATGTCTCTGATATAGTATTGTAGAGGCGGGATGCTTGAGTCGTGATGTAGTTGTGTGATCCTGAATGATTTATTAATTTATCATAGTAACCCCTGGAAAACAATCATGTCTTGACGGCTATCATATAACTATGTACACTTCGTCAATTTATAATAATATTACTTTAAAAGTTGGCAGATGTCAGTTTGTTTCATGCACATGTACAAATTTTTTCATACAAAGTATTCAAATATTAAATGAAAACCAATATTTCCGCTATGATGATATATTAACAGAGCTGCTGATTGAGATGAATAAATACATCTCAATCAGCAGCTCTGATGATGGACCCTGTAATGGCATCGGAAACAAAAAAATATCGCCCAATATAAAAATTATTACAACGTAAATTAAAAAAAAAGAAATTTAATATCTTGGTGTTATAATAGATCAACAAATAAATTGGCACAGCCACATTAGCGAATTGGTTGAAAGGATGAGAAAGTTTTAAATGTTATTAGCTTGAAAAGGGTGTATTTCGCTACTGTCCACTCTCTCCTGCAGTATGGCATTATTGGGTGGGGAGGGGCGTACGTTAACATAATGAACCCTCTGAAAGTAATACAGATAACTATTATCAAAGTAATACAAAAAATATCAACTCTCAACACTTTTCACGATTTCGTGGTAATTTTAACTGGTAATTTTACCAGTTAATAATTTTATTTGACTTGTATTACAGCGAATTAATTTTTAATATATCAAAAATATATAAAACGGAATACATCAATATGTTCCGTTTTATTTACTTAAGTGACGTTTTTGACGAACGTTTTATAAAAAATAATAAAAAAATGCAGATTTTTATGTCATTTAACTCCGTAAGTATTGATTTTTTATTTTGGGGTCGCAATCCTAGTATTGGTCTGCAACAATCATTCGATTTCTCCACTCCTCTCTGTCACCTGCCAGCCTCTTCATCTCTTGGTAGGTGTTACAGCGCACATTTCCGATAATCTGGTGTACGTAGCTTGATCACCACTTGGATAGCACCACATCTCAAAGGCCGCTAGCCTCCCGGACATGCTCTGGCCGATGGTCCATGTTTCGCTGCCATACATCAGCACTCTCCAGTCAAGAGTTTTGATATTTCAGCCAAATTATAGAGAATATTTTCAATTCAAAGTAGATGAAGTACTACTAGATTTGATACTAGCTAAGAGACATCCTGTATTGTAATTATAATTGAAGACCCCATGTCAAGAAGTTGTTAGCTAACATTCAAGTCATTTTGAGATAATTAGACATTTGCATTTCGCCTTTGAAAAATATGTTTTATTGCTAATTAAAGATTAATTTTTATGTCACTAAAATATCAAAAGAGTATTTACAAAGTAAAAAAAACGCATTTATGCACAAAAAAATAAAAATGTACTAATTTTCCCTAAAAAAATTTAGTAACCATTTTTTCGCCTCTGGAACTCATTTTTAATAGAATAACACCTTTTTAAAATTGGTAAAACACGAACATCAAACAACCCTTCAAATGCTATCCATTATCCAAAATTATCCAAAATTACAAAATACCTGGCATGTTAATTAATAATACAAAACATGGTTTGTACCATTTAAAATGATTGAAAAATAATATATAAGTAGGTACATATTATAATAGTCTTCAAATAAAAACAAATGTATTACAGTACTGCCAGAGTAAAATTTATATTAACCATAAGTATTCCAATCAAATTAAAAGGCGTGTAAATTTCAGAATGATGGCATGAACATGTTATATTGAAGATAACATGTTCTTCCCATTAGTAACTGATTTGATTTTTATGAAAAAGTGTAGTTAACATGTTCATCCCCATGATTTGAACATGTTCTAATTATTTTTAAGTTCTGAACTTATTTCCAATGGAAAGATCGTACAATATTTAGTTTAGACAGATATTCTGCGATGACAATCTTAACCTGAAACTTCGACAGCGACTGGTCAAATGTTATATATGGTCAGTCCTGCTGTACGGAGTGGAATCGTGGACCCTCAAAGTGAGTAGCATGAACCGGCTGGAGGCGTTCGAAATGTGGATACATCGGAGAATGCTCCGGATACCCTGGACGGATATGGTCAGCAACACAAGAGTTCTTCAAAGAGCTAGAGTGAATAGAGAGTTGCTGACAAATATCAAAATCCGAAAGGTATCGTATTTGGGTCATGTGCTCAGAGGAGAAAAATATGAATTGCTCCACCTGATTCTTGTGGGCAAGATAGAGGGTCGTAGAGGTGTTGGAAGGAGACAAATTTCCTGGCTCCGCAATATACGCGACTGGACGGGCATAAGAAGTGTTGGAGAGCTGTTTCGTGCTGCCCAGGACAGGGACGCTTTCTCTCGGGTGATAGTCAACGTTGGGGTGACCTGACATGACACCAAAAGAAGAAGAATTAACTCATTTTGGACACAAATGCTAGTTAACGACTTCTTGCCATGGGGTCTTCAATTATCATTCTTAAAAGTTAATATCAATCTAGTGGATTCATTAATCGGATTAACATTTCTATTTTTCACAATTTTTTGTACTCGCTTCTAATTTAAAAAATTCTTCAGCGTTATAATCGCCCGCTAGGCTCATTAGCGAATATTAAACTAGCCATTAGGTGCGCTGTATCCGCAAACAAATGAATCACGATAATGCCCCCTCTCACTTCCCCAGCACGCATGCATTGCGCGGCATGACAGCATTTATTTTTTCATTCGGCTTCGCGCTGTCGCCCGGCGACGCGCGAATTTTTTTCGAAGCTTTGTTCGAAATTAGAACGGATTATCGTATTTATAGTTCTCGGGAATTTGATCATTCGCGAATATCGTCCGTTGGAAGTCGGCGAGAGACTTTTCTCGAGTGCAGCGTGTGTTTGTTTACGAGTTGTCAGCGAGACGCGCTGCCGTGTTTGTTTAGGTGTGTTACTTATACAAGTTTTGAAAAATTACGTAAGTATGTCAATATAACACGTGCGTGTATTTTGCGTATTGCGTCGGCGCCAGAATTCCGATTTTTGGTTTCTGAATTCTAACCTCATTTTTATATAATTTTAATGCGGATTTTTTTGTCATTTTTAATTAATACAGCGCGGTTTAGACGCTCGTCTGGCCATGTCGGGAACTTGTACGAAATATAAATAATAATAATATTGGTGTGACACGTAATTAATTATTAATATACAGGGTTATTTGGAAAACATTAATAACCTCGCAGGACTGTATTCCTGCCTTGATTACGAGTCGAAAATGTTTAAGCTGTTATGACCTAATGTCAATAGTTATGGAGATATGCGACATCAAAGTTTGCATTTTTTTTCAATATTTCTGACTTCTTTTTTGTAAAACGTTGGACTATCATTACAGTAACATATATCGAATACGAAAAATTCATTCCCTTTAATACGAGTCAAATAAAAAAATAAAAACCCTCGAATTCCAATTGGAAAACATTCCAATTGGAATTTTTCAGGGTTTTTATCATTTTATTTAATTTGTATTGAAACGAATGAATTTTTTGTAATCGATGTGAGTTACTGTAATGATAGTCTGACGTTTTACAAAAAATAAGTTAGAAATATTGAAAGAAATGCAAACTTTGATGTTGCCTCCACTCATAATCAAGGCAGGAATATAGTCCTGCGAGGTTATTAATGTTTTCCAAATAACCCTGCATATTCACGGTGTCTTGTAGCTAGTAGCAAAAACTTTGGGGAGTCGTCTTCATTCAGTTTTGAATAGAAATATTCTTCACACTCCACACGAATTTCTGCAGCGTTTTTATATTTTATTTGACCTGTATCAATGCGAATTAATTTTTAATATTCAATATAAATTGCCACCATGATAGTCTTTTTTAACGTTTTGCAATAGAAAAATCAGAAATATTGAAAAAATAAATCTTTGATGTCACTTATTTCCTTCTAAAGTGAAAAGAATATTATCTATTCAAAATTGAACGAAGTAGACTCCCCCGAAGTTTTTTCTACTAGATACGAGACATCCTATATGTAGTTTTCTGGGATATTCCGACGTTTCGGATCCCACTGCAGGGTCCATCATCAGGGCTGATGTTTTATAATGTGTGTTGATGATATTGTGGTTAAGTATTGGCCGGCAATACCGTGTCGAAAACAGGTTCGTGTGTATTTATCCTATTAACATCCTGTGTGTGTGTTTATAATAATTTGTGACTCTCGTAGTCCGGCGGGCAAGACACTGGCTTGCCGAATCGAGGGTTACAGGATCGGTTCCCGGTGAGGTCACATTACATATATGTGATTTTCTCATTCTTAGGCGTGTTTGTAATGTTTTTAGCAGGGTTCGAGGTTATATATCCGCGGATATATATCATGATACATATCATATACATATCACGATATTTATGGCTCGATTTTTATTTTTGATATATATCCGAGAAAACTTTCTGCAAATGTTAATAGATGGCGCTAGTTGTATATAAAAAAATGCTACATGTTGTTTTTTTTTAATATCTGCGGTCGTTACTAGATGGCGCTAGCTGTATTTTAAAAAGTTCTATTTTTTTTAGTTTAATTTGTTTCATAAAATCCGTTTTTTATTTCACACAAAGAAAAATAAACACCCATAACACTACATTAGAAAGAGCAACTTTTATAACTAATATATAATATATTGCATATATTAGCTTTTTTCAGTATGCAATTCATTTATTTAATAAATAATAATTCATATACAAAATAAAAAAAATTAATTTACTTAGTTTTGGATATATATCCATTTTTTGATATATATCGGACATATATCAAAAAATCCGATTTTTTTATTTTATTATAAAAATCGCATTTTTTCGAACCCTGGTTTTCAGCTATCGTAATTAGGCTGTGTGGTCTGTTACGTTGTTTAAAAAAGTAGCTTTTAATTGGCTATTGGAATGAGAGCAAATTTTATAAAATTTCATAAAGCGGCAGAAACTGCCCGTAAACTAAAATATGGTTAATGTATATTATAGATATCTCACAGAGACGAAACTGTATTTTATTATGGGAAAGTAGGTATAGAAGTCATTTGGGTGTACATAGGACTTATGACCTATCTTTTTATGGTTGGCTTAAGTGATCACTTTACACAATTGTAACATTCGCCATTTCCACCCATGATAGAATATACCATGCTTATTCATTTTTTGGAAGTTGTACATATGTTCAAATTGCGTGGAAAGCTTTCACATATGAGTTGTAAGCGCCTTTCCATGCGGCCTGTACAAAGCCATTTTCATTCCCCTAAATCCCCACAGATGTCGCTAATGAGAAAATGTACATTGATTTTTACGGAATTTTGAGAGCAATATACTTTATTGTGTAATGAAATTCATCCGAATACTTGCATTACATTAGGTCATACGTCCTATGTACACCCAAATGACTTCTATACCTACTTTCCCATAAGAAATACAGTTTCGTCTCTGTGAGATATCTATAATATACATTAATTGATTAATAATGTCTCTGTGACATAAATCCAGCACTGTTCTGAAAGATTTGAACAAACTCAAAATATTCTAAAATATGGTTTTGGTGTGGGTCCCGTTAAGAAATGCGCTATATATATATGTGGGTTCGAAGAAATAGTGCTAAAGCTGACCTTGAAAATGCATCAGGTCGTAGGCGTTCATGATGACAGCCGACTGAAGGCGTCGGTTGAACCAGAACCAAATTAGGCGTCTGCCATCCGAAAGTTCTAGACGAATTAAAACAGCTAGGGAAATCAAAAAGGCAAGACAAATGGGTGAAGCATGTACTAAGCGAAAACCAAAAACGCAATTATTTTCACACTCACCTAATGTGTTAACATATCGAGGGTCTTCACGTATACTGTCGAATCTTTAAAAATTAGATTTTCGTTTTAGTATCTTAAGCCATCCGATTTATTCTATATTTTCGGATACTGTTTAAACAATATAATTTCCTTTTATACAGGGTTATTTGTAAAACATTAATAACCTCGCAGGACTGTATTCTTGCCTTGATTACGAGTAGAAAATGTTCGAGCTGTCATGACCTAATGTCAATAGTTATGGAGATATGCGACATCAAAGTTTGCATTTTTTTTCAATATTTCTGACTTATTTTTTGTAAAACGTTGGACTATCATTACAGTAACTCATATCGATTACAAAAAATTCATTCGTTTCAATACAAGTTAAATAAAATGATAAAAACCCTGAAAAATTCCAATTGGAATGTTTTCCAATTGGAATTCGAAGATTTTAATTTTTTTATTTGACTAGTATTAAAGGGAATGAATTTTTCATATTCGATATAAGTTACTGTAATGATAGTCCAACGTTTTACAAAAAATAAGTCAGAAATATTGAAAAAAAAATGCAAAATTTGATGTCGCATATCTCCTAAACTATTGATATTAGGTCATAATAGCTTGAATATTTTCGACTCATAATCAAGGCAGGAATATAGTCCTGCGAGTTTATTAATGTTTTCCAAATAGCCCTGTATAGGTATGCTTCTTTTGTCGGTAACAGAGACGCTTGGAAGAAGTTTTTCATAAAGGTACTGATATACATTCTTAATAGTGGCACGTGAGCATGCGCAGTATTGACCTTCTTTAGCCCTTGCTTATTAGTGGCATGTGTGTACGCACATTGCTAATAATAAACATGCTCATTAGTGGCTTACTCAAAAATCAACCGCCGGTTGATTTACGAACATGCTAATGTCATTCACCATGAAAAGGGGTATCTTTTGAGCATGTGTGAACAGGTTTGCTTATTATGAGCATGCTTATGTCATTCGCGGTTAGTATCGATTATCAATGCGATCTTCGCAGTCCGCGACAGATGAAACAAATATGGCGCGTTGGGGAGATGATAAAACATTACTTTTCGTGACTTATTATAGGAATCACGAATGTCTGTGGAATACTTGGTCACCGTTGTGTAAAAATAATATAGCAAGGATTAATTTTTATGAAACTTTATTAAAAGACATGAATGATTCAAAATCTTACAATAAAAATTATAAAAATTAAAATCAAATATATTTTGATTTATTCACTTGAATTTTCTATTTCAGTTTGCAAAGTTTCAATTTTGAACTAGAGTTCCTCTCTATTCTATGACAAGAGCATGCCACTAATAAGCATGTGTGTTTTATTGTTAGCTTTGAGCATGCTTATTTATGAGCATGCTGAGCATGAGTGTCAGGTCGATTGGATTACGGGAAAAGGGTTAAAAACCGATCCAAAGTTTTTTCGTCAAAAAAACAAGCAAATAGACGCCACGAGTTAAAAGAAAGGGAGTAAAAATCAGGTAATTTGAAGTCACGGTGACTAAAATAACATACTCATTCTCACAATAGTGCACGAAACTCTGTTCCTTTTTCCCCGGGACTTTTTTCGTCGTAGTTTTCGTAGTCGGCGTCTTCTTTCGGTCCGTTCGATAAAGATATGAGTAAGGCAATTACCTTATTTTTGACTTGTCACGATTTCACGCTTGTAACGTATCTACAGTTTATTATATCATTGGCCACGTAAAATATAAATGTTCTATGGACTTCATCGTCTCAAAACAATTAATCCAGTTTGACAAACTACCAGGTGGCCAACGGCTAGAATGTAACATTCTTTGCGTGATTTAAGCGCTTGTTCAGACACAGCGGGAACCGTTCAGTTTCAGAATCGCGTTTCAAAACACGCGATTTGTGTCATCTGTTCACACAGCCGCGGTTAATAAGCGATTTGTGCGCGCGAAAATAAACGTCAGTTTGACAGTTCTGGTGCCGTTCTCCATCTTTGAATATCAGAGATATATTCGCTCATTACTTTGTTAACGACGGCCGTGTTCCATGGCAAGACACATAAATATCATTCTGTCAGTTCATTTTTGGTGAATAAATACCTACTTCTCTAAAATACTCTTTTTTTCCACCATTTCCAAATATATCCACCAACTCCTGCTAAGCTTGGTTCTTGGCATATTTGAGTAATCCTCACACTATTACAGGTCTTTTCTCCACTTCATCAATAAAAAATTCAGTGTCAAAGCGATCCATAACCATAGAAAAGAGAATATAATCCACGCGTGCTCCTGTTGCGACATGGAATCGTGCGGTGCCCGCAACGCGACTGAACGCTCTCGTAAGGCCCCATAGTAATAGGATCGTGCGGGCGCCGTGCGGGTCTATTTTCTAGCGGTTGGGTTGCGGGCACCGCGGCGGTTGACTAACCGCACGGTTGTGTCTGAACGATCACATACAAACCTAGGTAAATGAGACCCGCACGGATCTCATGCGATTCTGAAACGGCACGGTTCCCGCTGTGTCTGAACAAGTGCTAAAGGTCACTTTGTTTCCCGTGTCCTGAAAAATCCTTTCAGTAGACTCATAAAACCATCGAATCAGTTTCTTCAGCTAAGATGTTTCCTGTGGTCACCAGCTATTATCATGATCTTCGTGAGAACAGTAATAAAAAGGTTTTCCTTTTGCCTTCTCCATCGCAGTTTCATAATTGTTAAATTAACTGGATTTGGGGATATCCTCTAACATCATTTTTGAAGTTGTACTTTTTTGGCGCATTCAGGGTAATTTTTTAATTGTAACGGAAGCTACGCGCGCATCATGTAGCGGAGATGCGATACTATTCTTCAGTTCACGAATGTTTCTATCGTTTTTTAAGAAATTTTTCGTTTGTCCCAATTATTATTTCTATATTATTATATATATATATATATATATATATATATATATATATATATATATATAATAATCGAGGTTACATTTCTGTAAGCGTGAGTTTTAATTATTTTCATAAAACTTAATAAAACAACCGACAATGATCAGTGTAGATGTTTACAACTCTATATTTTGAACGTCTTCTAAATATAATAATTTTGTCGCCTGTCCATAACTTGCTGGAATAAGATAATTAGATGGTGATACACAATTAGCGCATAGCTCATGTTACGCGGTTACGCAAGAGTCATTATTAATTATAGTTATTTCCCGTGATTTTTCACGGGTATAGGGCTAGTTAATATGTAATTTTGTCTTTATTTCAGTTTTTAACTATAACTTCTAGGGCGCGTATATGAGTACAGACACGATTTTGCATCATTCATTGACTACTTATCTGTACTGTGTTATCTTAAATGAGCACATTTAAATTTAGGGTTTTTTATTAGATAGGTAATCTTCTGTAAAATAATGTCACAGTCAAACTCGTTGTATTCCATCACCATAAGTCGATAAGAAGTAGACCGATTGAGAATGGCTTATACCAATGTACATTTATCGCATTAAGAGAAAATACAAATATTCGTTTATCTCCAACTGGTATTAATGCACGTATACAAATAAGTGGTTTTAATAAATTTTAAGTGTTTTATGGGATTACCGATTCACTGTTATTTTTTCACCTTCGTTGAATTTGATAAGACTCAAAGCAACAAAGAATAAAAGTACAGATACACATGTTTATTTACGCATGCCCTAACAACTGTACACACTTGCTCATTACTGGCATGCTTATTAGTGGCATGCTCATAAATAAGCATGCCCAAAGCTAACAATCAAACACACGTGCTCATTACTGGCATGCTTATTAGTGGCATGCTCATAAATAAGCATGCCCAAAGCTAACAATCAAACACACGTGCTTCTTACTGGCATGCTCATAAATGGAAACTTTGCAAACTGAAATAGAAAATTCAAGTGAACCGATAAATCAAAACAGTTCCCGAGTTTCCATCCGCACATTTTTGATTTTAGTTTTTATAATTTTTATTGTAAAATTTGAATCATTCATGCCTATTAATAAAGTTTCATAAACATTATTTCTCACTATATTATTTTTACACAACGGTGACCGAGTATTCCACAGACATTCGTGATTCCTATAATAAGTCACGAAAAGTAAAGTTTTATCATCTCCCCAACGCGCCATATTTGTTTCGTCTGTCGCGGACTGAAGATCGCATTGATAATACTAGCCGCGAAGTCCGCGAATGACATAAGCATGCTCATAATAAGCAAGCCTGTTCACACATGATCCAAATATACCCCTTCTCTATGGTGAAAGACAGTGGCATGCTTATAAATCAACCGGCGGTTGATTTTTGAGCATGCCACTAAGTGGCGCGCTCATTACTAGCAATGTGCGTACACACATGCCACTAATAAGCAAGGCCTAAAGAAGGTCGATACTGCGCATGCTCACGTGCCACTAAATAAGCATGTGTATCTGTAGCTCAACTCAATGCTGTAACTCCTTTATTGCAACTCGATACAAATATAAGCCAACTATGACGCGTTTAAGTATCTTAGCTCACTCGTTCACAGAGTCGGAGGATGTGCAGCGACCAAAGAATAGGTGTGGGATGGATGACATTTAGATCCGTAACAGGAATCTTGTGTGACCCGAAAATGCCTATAAAATAGTGATGCAACGAATACGAATATTCGTATTCGCCGAATAGTAGACATTTACCGAATATTCGTATTCGCCGAATATCATCGTGAATATCATCAAGAATATTAAAAATAAACTATTTATAACTGAACGCAACGCAAATTACGGTTTAGCTGTGCACCGTGTATCCGAACACACATCTATTATCGGGATTCCCCTTACGTTGAACGAATGGATTCGTTGAGTTCTCAAATTCTCTTTTCTATGGAACTCAAGCTGTCAATTGCTACTTGTTTCTTGTTTCACAGTATAACATGAGTTTTTTCATCTAGTTACATTACATTCCCAGCGGTCGAAAATAATAATATTTATTTTCGACCGCTGGGAATGTACAAACGGATAAAAGAAATCGCCCAACGCCTGAGAAGTTACAAATGCTGAACAAAAATTTGCCGGTGGTAAATTTTAATTATTAAATCTCTTAGTAAGGAAAGAAAGTGGTGTATTATTTATTGCCATGTTGAATTATTCGTATTCGTATTCGCCGAATAGTAGGTTTGATATTCGTATTCGTATTCATATTCGTATTCGCCGGATAGTAGGTTTGATATTCGTATTCGTGAAAGTAGTATTCGTTGCATCAATACTATAAAACATAAAGGGAAGATATACGACTGCATGGCATCGAATGCTGGACTAATGTACCTACAATTCCTATTCCAGGCAACTTGAAACAGCAGATTACGAATGCTTAGATGGTCGGCAGGAGTAACATTAAAAGACGGGGTTAAAAGTTCACGCATTCGTGGTAGCCTGGGGGTCAAGGACACAAACAGTAAGCTGGAGGAAAGACAGCTGAGATGGTAGGTACGGGCATATAAGACGGAGACTACCAGACTACACGGTGAAGTAGTCAATGTCTATGGAGCTACATCGACAGTCGTCCAGAGGAAGACCAAGGAACCCACGGACGACACAATGCCCCGAAATCCTACAGAGAAACGGCCTGGACGAAAGCGACATCCAGAATTGAAGAAGATACAGCCTGAGGACGTTTAATTCATTTTTACTCCCTTTATATTAATTCGTGGCGTCTGCTTGCTTGCCGGCTTGCCGGGTGAAAAAACTTTGGATCGATTTTTGACCCTTTTCCCGTGATCCAATCAAGCTGAAACTTGGCAAGTAGACTCGTGGCGACGATCAAGAAAATCTATCAAATTTTCGTTAAAAAAAATTAATAAATATAGTTTAGTTAAGGATTTTTAGAAATTTTATAGGTTTTTTCAAATTGGAATCATTAGAAAAGTTTGATTACTAGCAACGGCGGCCCGATAACGTCGCTGAATATTTTCTAAATTTGAATTACTCCGTCGGTATACATAATAGGTACTTCACTACACAAAGCAAGAAGTGTCTTATCAAAGCTCAAAACATCTGACATTTTAGAAATATATTAAATTACTGTAAGTTTAGTGTTATGTTATATGTTTTAATTCATCATTATTTGTTATATTTTACAAAGAAAGGGAGTATAATAAAAATTATTGGACACATTTGATACGACACACGTATATAATAGTCCCCCACATCAACTACCGCAGCAGTATACTATTTCTGGCTAATGAAGAAGAATTGAAAAAATTAACAATACTCCAAAATAAAGCTTTAAGGATTACACTAAAAAGAAATCGATACACAACAATCAAATTGATGTTAGAAAGTCTACAAATAATGACATTTAGACAAATAATTAAATTTAATGTACTTCTATTTATATACAAAATTGTTAATAGACAACATTACAGTTGAATTAGTAAGAAAAATAAGAGAAAACCAACATGAACATGACCATTGTACAAGAAAAAAAGATGAAATAAGATTGTCATTCAGAAAGATAAAAAGATCGCAAACTTCTATGATGTACGGTGGGATGAAGTTGTTGTGAGTCTGCCAGAGGATATTAGAGACGATAAAAATATGAAAATTTTTAAGAAAAAACTAAGAAAGTTTGTGATACGTACTTTTGATTAGAAATTTGATATACAATGTATATTACCTATTTTAAGAATTAAAAAAAATGAAAATATTCAATAAAGTATTCTTATTGTATAAGTATAATTTGTCATCTATCAGTATAGAAGACTGCACACATCGATTGTGTTGGTCGTTTAAAGCATGAAAATATTATGATTTTAATAAATCATAATAAATTACTTTAATATTAGAACAAAGGTTCTTTCCTAGTTACCGATCTAAAAAAATATAGTTTAGCGCATACATTGTGGGTAAATGAATAATAAAACCAACATATTCGTAAAGAATGCAAAAATATGAATTTACATTGAATGTGTCGCCTTAACTTAATGTCGCTCGAATTCCATCTATTGTCGTTGTATCTGTAGGCATTTTAAAAGAACTGTATGCTTTGTATTAGTGATGCAACGATACGAATAGGAATATTCGTATTCTCCGAATAGTAGATATTTACTGAATATTCGTATTCGCCGAATATCATCACGAATATTAAAAACAAGCTATTTATAACTGAACGCAACGCAAATTACGGTTTGGCTTTGTACCGTGAATCCTACACACTCTATTATCGGGGATTCCCCTAACATTGAATGAATGGATTTGTTAAGTTCTCAAGTTGTCAATTGTTACTTGTTTCACAGCATAACATAAGTTCTTTCATCTAGTATCGTTGGGTTATTAATGAGGTTAGGTGCTCATTTAATGTAGTTTTTGTTTTGTAATACGTATTGTTCGTTCCATTTTATTTCCGTTGTGTGTAAAAGTATTAATTCTTATAGAATAATTTTAAATTACCTAAATCTAACAACATGACCTCTCGTAAGCGTGAAAAAAGTGATATTTGGAAACATTTCGATAAGAAATCTGGTAAGTTACACTTAAATATTTATGCTGGCGGTAAATTTCAATTATTAAATCTCATAGTAAAAAAAGAACAGTGGTGTGTTATTTATTGCCTTGTTAAATTTTCGTTTTCGTATTCGCCGAATAGTAGGTTTGATATTCGTATTCGTGAAAGTAGTATTCGTTGCATCACTACTTCGTACAGCTTCAAAGTAAAGAAAAAAAAGTTTAACTCAGCAGCTTGGGAATACCAAAATGCGTGTCTGTTTTGTATCGAAACTTGTCGACGTTAAATTAATAATTATTCAAATTGGTACATACCGAGTCGGGTACATTTTTTAATTAAATCATATTTTATTTTTGATGGTTTAAGCGTTTACTTTGCTGTTGGAAATAATTATTTATTTCAGAAAATTAACTAACTTTGAATAAATCACACTGATTTATTTATGAAATTAGTTAGACTGAAACCGGTAAATAAATAAATGTCTACCGGTTTCGTTACTGAACTGTATATTCGTCAGGATGAACGCACAATAACTTCCATAACTTGAATTTGCAAGAATCAAGTGTAAGGGGGGGTTGTGGCCTCATTTGTGGTGGTGGATAGGGAAGGGATTTGGCAATGAGACATTGAAATGGGAAATATATGAAATAATGGATTATTTCCTTAAATTTACATAAATGGTTGTTTAATATACAGGGTGTACAGAGATAGTAGCAGAAACTTGGACGATAGATTCCTGCCTATGTTATAAGTCTAAAATGTTCAAGCAACCATGACCTAATATCAATAGATAGGGAGATAGCAGTATCAAAGTTAGTATTTTTTTCAATATTTCTGACTTGTTTTTTGCAAAAAGTTGAACTATCATTACATTAACTTGTATCGATCATGAAAAGTTCATTTCTTTTAATACAAGTCGAATAAAATGATCAAAACCTAGCAAAAATAAAAAAAAGTTTTTTTTTTACAATGTTTTTATCATTTTATTTAAGTTGTATTGAAGCAAATGAATTTTTCATAATCGACATAACTCACTGTAATGATAGTTCAACGTTTTGCAAAAAATAAGTCGGAAATATTGAAAAAAAATGCAAACTTTGATACTTCATATCTTCATAACTATTGACATTAGGTCATGGTTGCTTGGACATTTTAGACTCACAACATAGGCAGGAATCTACCGGCCAAGTTTCTGCTGCTAGCTCTGGTAAACCCTGTATATAAAATTATTAGTACCTAGTGAGGGATTTCTAACATTTCTAAATTATCTGCCTAAGGCCTCTATTATTTGTAGGTTTATAAAATTTCAATACCATTTTATTTTTTAAATGTGTGACCTGGCCTGTCTTAAATATGTAGACAGTTTGAAAATTTTGAGAAATTATTAACACATTTTATGTATTTTTTTATTCTAATATTAATCACAATGCCATTTTTCCTAAGTATACAGGGTTATTTGTAAAACATTAATAACCTCGCAGGACTATACTCCTGGCTTGATTATGAGTCGAAAATTTTCAAGCTATCATGACCTAATATCAATAATTATGGAGATATGTGACATCAAAGTTTGTATTTTTTTTTCAATATTTCAATATTTTTTTGGACTATCATTACAGTAACTAATATCAATTACGAAAAATTCATTTGTGTCAATACAAGTTTAAAAAAAAAGATTAAAACCCTGGAAAAATTCCAATTGGAATGTTTTCCAATTGGAATTCGAAGGTTTTTATTTTTTAATTTGACTTGTATTAAATGGAATGAATTTTTCATACTCGATATAAGTTACTGTAATGATAGTCCAACGTTTTACAAAAAGTAAGTCGAAAATATTGAAAAAAAACTTTGATGTCGCATATCTCCTTAACTATTGATAGGTCATAATAAATTGAACATTTTCGACCCACAATCAAGGCAGGAGTATAGTCCTGCGAGGTTATTAATGATTTCCAAATAATCCTATATACAATGCTCTATCTCTAAAGATAAAATTATAATTAACCCAATATAATTAAAAACCAATTAATTTTTTTCGAATAATCCATTATTTAATATATTCCCCATTTCAAGGCCTTACTATCAAACTCCACTCCTCTCCCACACCCCGACCTAACACTCGATTCTTAAAACTTTAATTTATGGAAGTTATTGTGCGTCCGTCCTGACGAAGCCGGTAGACGTTTAAATTAATCAGTGTGGTTTATACACTGTTAGTTTTATTATCATCCAATTATTAATCATGTTTTTCTATATGAAATATTTTTTTGTTTATATTAATGGAATTCATAAGATTCAAATTGAACTACCACCAAAGATATCAAATACATTTTTAAAGATATGTAAAGATTATTATTTGATCAATTACGTTTTGTTTGACATACAGCCAATAAATTATAAGTCACTATATCTATCGAGCGATATATGTGAAATCATCAATCACTTTGTAGTGATAAAACTGTGTACCTAATTATAAATTAATATTTAGCAATGTTTGTCGACGCACGTGTGTTTCTCAACCTTTGCACCTCCATTTATCTATCAAGTATTTGGTCACCCGGAGTTAATTGATTAAAAAAATATAATTGATGAACAAAATTAAATTTTTTAGTATTTATCACTAATCATTACTCAATATCTAATCTGTAAAAATTGATAAATTCGTCTAATTCTCTCAATAATAGACGCTTGACCAAGACACTTGGAAAGTTTATATACGAGGTTATTTGGAAAACATTAATAACCTAGCAGGACTATGTTCCTGCTTTAATTATGAATCGAAAATGTTCAAGCAATCATGACCACATGGAGATATGCAAAATCAAAGTTCGCATTGACCTATCATTACAATATCGATTATGAAACATTTATTTGCTTCAATACACCTCAAATAAAATGATAAAAACCTTGTAAAAAAAATATATATTTGCAATTTTTGCAAGGCTTTTATCTTTTAATTCGACATGTCTTAGAGCAAACGAATTTTTCTTAATCGGTGTAAGTTACTGTAATGATAGTTTAATTTTTGTAAAAACAAAGTGAGAAATATTGAAAAAAATTTCAAATTTTGATAATGCATATCTCCATAAGTATTGATTTTAGGTCATGGTTGCTTGAACATTTAACCGGTATGGATAATGTCTTAATTCATAATTTTTATTATAAAAATGTTTAAAAATACGACTCCATTAAAACGCTCATGATTGGTCGTGAGTCGTTACGTATCAATTCGTGTGTTTGGTTTAGTACTGTACCTAGTATTTGTACATCTGGATTCCATACATTTGTGACGCACCTATTCGTTTCTAGTGAAATGAAGTGTTTTGGCGAGAATTTAAAATGTTGATTTTCAAAATCATTTTTATACTCTTAATATATCTAAACTTATATTAATAAAAGATTATTCTATTAAAAAAACGAGCGAACTTTACAGTAGTCGCTTATGATTAAAAATATTAATTGAGCATCGATAGAAATTAACATCAACATTTTAAAAAGCTAATACCTATATGTATATTTATTAATTAGTATGTACAAGTAAAGAAAATGTACATGCATTTATTTATTATTGAATTTTGCCGCACTAGGTAGGTACCGTATATGTTTTTATTTATTTTCATAGATGGCGGTAGTGTGCCGCCTTACATATTGTATGAACATCTTTCCCCTCGCTTTCCTGTAATCAGTGGCAGTGATTTCGCAAAAAGGACGGAAATGCGTAACAGGAAATAAGACGCGCGCAATTTCATTTAACCAATGAGCGCGCGCGGAGCACGCGCGAAGGAAAAAAAATTATCGTTTATAAACAAATCAATGTCCTTAAAGTGCCAAGACAGCGAAGACGTACGCAACCAACCAACGCTTCTGATTTTGTCTATATGTTGCGAGGTTGGTATCAAGCGTGTGGATGTTGTAACTTTGTCCTTGCTCTTGTACTTAAATTGCTATAATTTTTATTCTGATGTATTATATATTGTTCTTTTTATGTATTATATTTTATTGGACTATGCCTGTTAATATCAATAAATAAGAAAAAAAAATATTTTGGCATATATCTTCGAAACTATCCAGTAAATACTTAATTTTTTATTTTACATTCATGTAAACAATAATAACTTACATTCTCATATTTTATGTAATTTATATGAATATTTTTAAATATTTATTCAAAGTTTTCATACAATATGTATGGCGGCATCTATGAAAATAAATAAAAACATATAATTGACCAAACACATTTCTAAACAAAATGCGTATGTAGGTATACGGTACCTACCTAGTGCGGCAAAATTCAATAATAAATAAATGCACGTACATTTTCCTTAATCGTATTTACTAATTAATAAATATATAGGTATTAGCTTTTAAAAATTTTGATGTTAATTTTTGTTGCAGCTCAACTGATATGTTTAATTGTGAGATGTCAAATGTTACACATCTCATGCGACTACCGTAAGGCTCGCTCGTTTTTTATACTTATTCTTCATGGTGTTGGTTTAAAAAAATCTGTTGTAAGATTTCAATTGCGCAACTCTTTATCTATACAATGCGAAGCAGCAACTTGTGTGACATAAGAACAATGGGTAGTAAAAAGACGACCACACGTGTCCATGAAAATGACATCAATTTTACAAGCGATTGTTCGACTTTAACGGCACGGAAGCTACGAGCGCCATTTTTTACTTCCTTTCGTAGCGTCTGATGTCTTTGCTTGTCTGACGAAAAAACTTTGGATCGATTTTTGACCCTTTTCCCGTGATCCAATCGAGCTGAAACTTTGCAAGCAGACTCGTGGCGACGATAAAAAAGATCTATCAAATTTTCGTTAAAGAAAATTAATAATTGTTGTATAATTTCGGATTTTTAGAAATTTTAATGTTTTTTTCAGAATGGAATCATTAGAAAAGTTTGATTAGCAACGGCGGCCCGATAACGTCGCGGAGTATTTTCTAAATTTGAATTACTCCGTCGGTATACATAATAGGTACTTCACTACGAATGTCGAAAATCTAAATTGACTGACAAATGTTTTTAGAACTTAATCTTCAAAGCATGAAGTGTCTCATCAAATCTCAAAACATCTTACATTTTAGAAATATATTAAATTACTGTAAGTTTAGTGTTATGTTATATGTTTGAATTCGTCTTTAATTGTCGTTATATTATACAAAGAAAGGGAGTATAATAAAAACTTGGTTTTTATGGGTTACTTTTTTTTCTCCGAGTTCATCAATAGAATACTATTGAGTGTTGTGTGGGTGGGGAATATTGAGTGGGAGCCAGCTACCGCCAGACTTACGTTATAGTATCAAACCTGAAATACTTCTGTAGTTTTACACTATGGTCGGCAAGGGAGCGTCCATAAACTACGCGGCCTGATCAAGGGGAGGGTGGGGGTAAGGTAGATTGCTGCTGGGCTACGTGAGGGGAGGGCGAGGGGGGGTGGTGTCAGGGTCGAGCCACGTAATTCTTTCGCTGATTGGAAATCTGGAAATCTGCGATTTGAGTAAGATTTTTTACAATTGGCTGGTTCAAAACAGAAGTAATCCAAGTACCTAGCATTTTTGGCAAAACTAAGCCAAGTCACTTTTTGGACTCCTTGGATGTGAATTAAGTTTGTACGGAAGTGCAATTTGATACTTTTTTTTAACAATCTTTTTTTTTGACATTTCTGTTTTATTTTCAAAATTAATTTTTTTCACTGCAAATGTGATCTAAGTTCATTAAGTGCTGCTTGGATCACTTCGCCGTTCATTAAGCCCAAGTTATGTTTACATCTATCATTTATCGAACATATTTTAATACATGTATTAGACACAGTTAAAATATTCACAAAAGTGCTTTTTATTCATTATCTCAACATTAACAAAATGCTAATTGGATTACTGCTGTTTTGAACCAGACAATTGTATTTTATTCTCATTGATTATTTATTAAAAAGTCTTGTTTATTTTATAACCAATAATTTAAAAATAGTTTTGTGTGAGAAAACGGCACAAAATGTCTTTTTGAAATAGTAGGGAAAAAAATTACGTTCCGCTCTCGAAGAGGGAGGGAGGAGGGGTTCTAAAAAGTTCAAAACGGAACCGCGTAGTTTCTGGACGCTCCCTAACAAGGTTTGGATGTTGTGACATTTGAGTTTGGGGTATTTTGGCAGGTAACTGGTTGCGTCAGTCTGCATGGCCCGACTGCATAGCTCTGATGCACTCTGTATTACCTGCACATTTGTGAAATTGGAATGAAGGTGTGCAATGTTGCTGTGGTAGATATCGAGTCTGAACGATTCACTTTAGATCAAATTGTGTTTGACCATTGCAGACCGCGTCATGGCGTTAAATTTCTCCTTTTAATTTCTAACTCGGAGTCTCCCACGTGTTATTAAAGATGCCATGTACATTAGTGATGGGTCCGCTCTGTACTCACTACTACAATGTAGTACTACATTACATTGAAGCGCACACTTCGCACGATTTGAAGTGTAGTGCACACTACAAACTACAAACACCAAAGTTATTGAAAGTATAAACTTCAAATAGAACACTTCATTTCAAAGCGAACACTACAAAATACACACACTTTAACGTTATCGAAAGTATGAGAAATATACTTTAAATAGTGCATTTTTACGTGAAATTTTTGGGAAGTACTGTAACAACCCCCCCCCCCCATGGTTTAAAAAAATTTTTGGAATAGAATGAAGAAATCTGGCTGGCGATCTTTTTTTTATTTTTAAGCTCGCCAAATTTTTATTTGGGAAAAAAATACTTCACTTCATTTAACAATTCACTAGTACTACAATTACTTCATTTCATCACTTCACTTCATTAATATTACAATTACTTCATTACCTCACTTCAATTACTTCACTTCATTTACTTCACTTCAATTACTTCACTTCATTTACTTTACTTCATTTCGTAGTACTACAATTACTTCACTTCAAGTAGTTTTTACTACAATTGTAGTGTACACTTTGTAGTCTTCAAACTGATGAACGTGTGTGTGTTGTAGTCTTCATTTTGAAATGTAGTTTTTCCCATCGCTAATGCACATGCAGCTGGTAATGACTTCGCAATTAGCGATTCGTATTGATTCTGGTCAGTTATTATACTTTCTATCGATGACTATGACTTTATATGTGCACGTATATGTCTGTATATAAAAGCAATGCCAACTGTGAACAATTTTAATGTCATACCTAGACAAAATTATTTTTGCATGTAGGTAATTGAGAGGCCCCAGTACACGAATTTCGTATTTGCTCTCGATTTTGCTAAATTTAACGTAAACTTATTAAATCATTTTGCAAAACCCATAGCTAAACAGGCTTTTAATCAATTTTATTATGATAGATCCATTTACTCTTGGAGCATTTCCTTAAAAAAATATGAACAAATATATTGTTATAACATCAAAAAAATTATAACCCCGAAAGACTATTTTAGTTTTCATGCAATTGAGTTATCTTTGGTTCACTAATCTCGTATAATAACAGACTATACGATTTAATTAATTTGACTTCTTGAGTATGAGGTATAATTTTTTAAATATTTTTATATTAATGACAGTGAATTTTTCTTAATACGCATGTAAAATTTAATTCAAATAATCGATGTTTTAATGGTTTTATGGATACTTTAATATAGGAAAAATGCGCGGCCCGATTATACGAGATTAGTGTACCACAGATACCTCTATTCCATGAAAACTAAAATAGTGTTTCGGGGTTATAATTTTTTTGATGTTATAACAATATATTTGTTCATATTTTTTTAAGGAAATGCTTCAAAAGTAAATGGATCTATCATAATAAAATTGATTAAAAGCCTGTTTAGCTGTGGGTTTTACAAAATGATTTAATAAGTTTACGTTAAATTTAGCGAAATCGAGAGCAAATACGAAAATCGTGTAATGGGGCCTTTTAACTTGGGTGGACCACGGAAGGCCCTATAACAAATAAATGAAACAAACAAATTATTAAGTAACACTTTGTTTTATTATGTATGTTATATAATATTTAAACTAACGTTTAAATTAAAACTAATGTTGTGACAATCAAAATATCTGCTTATACTTAAACTACATAAAAAGGTCTTTCATTAAAATGAAACATTAAACACTTATCATATTAAATTCACATAAAAAATACTTGAACACTATCTTAAAACTGAGAATGTATTCGTGAAAATGTTTTTAAAATAATTTTTATGAGTGTTATATCGATATCAAAAAAGTTGCCAATAACCTTTATAATTAAATAAAACATATTTAATGTAAAATCGACTAAAATGGTCGTTACAATTTTTTTGTTCTGTCTGTCAATTCTTTGATCGGCCTTACAAGGAACCATTGGCTTTCCTAGGAACACTACAGCTATTTTAACTAAAATGGAAATTAAGTAATATTTTTTCTTTGGTACCAAAGAAAATACTTTTAAATCAAAGCAGAGTAAAAAAAAATCAAAAAAAATAAACAAATACACTATTATTTTCTTATTATTAACGGTAAGAACTAAGATTTTTTAATATGAGCCCTTTACACAGGGCATGGCCTTCTATGGTCCACCCGCCTTATTTTTGCTAAAACAACATTGCTTTCAGAAAATAATATGTACTTAGAAATCGCTGTTTTTTTAAATTGTAAATTTAAGTATAAAGAAAAAACGATAATTCTAATATGTGCATAATTTTAAAAACACGAGCATTTGCTACAGCGTGTAAATAATGGAAAATAAATATTTAGTTTTATCTCTTCCTCGAAAATTTTTACAAACTTGACTTACGTGGAAATATTCCGACAAAGTTTGAAGATAAGTAATACTTCAAAGGTTGTTTTCGGAACTAATCTCCACAAAGTGAGAATTAGGTGTATTACAAAATACAAGTGTGCTTGCGTACTTGTTGGTCTAGTGGTTAAGACACTTGCCTATTGATCTAGTATCGGGATTCGAGCCACGCCCCAAGTGAATCATATTTTCATAGCACAAGCGACAAATTGTAGGGGATTTGTGCTTAAGATGACATACTTTTTCTTTGAAGACAAATATTTGAAATAATTTAAGTCGTGTGAGATCAGTATCTTGCGTATATTCTTAAATGTATTATAATCAACGAAATTATTAAAGTTTTAGAACAATGAATGTGACATAAAATTAAAAAAATAACATAAATCGCACTCAGGTCGACGTGTGTAAGATGACATATCTATAGGGTAAAATGACATAGTATGTCATCTTAGACTTTAAAGGTATGTCGTTTTATGCACTACTAATCTTACGAGCATAGTTCGCAAATAAAATTTTTCTTTCTTGCAGGTATGCCTGCGCATAGTGTATGACACCAGTTGGAATACAGTTGGCACATCACCCAATGTTCTTTTGGCCTAGATTGCCTAAATAGTTCATTGCAGTAAATGTAAGATGACATAGTATGCCATCTTACGCCTATGTCATCTTACCCAATAGATGATGCAAAATTTATTTTAATTGTGACAAAAACTTTGAGGTTAGAATGCGTTTTTTTCAATATTTGTGTCATATAATGGTTCTAATAGACATTTCAAATTAGTTTTACAAGAAGCTCCTATGTTCGCTTTCCTCCATACTGAATGTCAACATCAGCGACATCTACAGGCGCTCTCTAAAACGTTATTGGTTCACTTTTAGCGCGTATATTTAAATCAATATTGTTGGTGTGTCATCTTATCTGACTATGTCATCTTAAGCACAATCTCCTACTACATTTTTTTGTTGTGTTTTCAGAACTTGAAACATTTCCAAAATGGTCTGCTGTGGTTGTGTGCTGTGGCTCGTGGTGGGTCTGCTGTCGGCCTACGTCATCAAGCAGCTGTTGGCGAAGAAGGGGAACGCAGTCAAGTTCCAGTGGAAGTTCATCCTGTACCACTTCTTGATGCTCTTCATCACTGGATTGTACATACCAATTTTGGCAGTCAAGGGAAGAAATGTCAGAAATTGCCTGTGAGTTGCACTTAACTTATTTTATTTAAGATATATTATACATTCTTCTGTGTATAGTTTTCTGGGATATTCTGCCGTGTGTATGTGACCTCTCTGGCCAACGTTTCGGATCCCATTGCAGGGTCCATCATCAGGGCTGCTGATGAAAACCTAAGGACATTTTTATATTATACATGTCTCGTAGAGACGAAACTAGGAAAGTAGATATGGAAGTCTTTTTGAGCGTTCATAGGACTTACGACCTATCGTACGGCTGGCTTGTCATATAAAAAATAAATGCACATTAAAAAATATAAATATATATTTTTTTAAAGTAGGTACTCAAAACCGACAACAAAAGAATGTTGAACGATACAAAAAACAAATTGCGGTTAATACCTATGTAGATGTCGTAAGTTTCGGAATACAATAGGAGCGGCTAATATAAGTTTTGTTCATTTTCGCCAGGTGTTTTTATTATAAATTGCAAATGGTAGTTAATGTAAAAAAGTCGTTTATAAATGGATAAAGGTAGGTATATTCTTGGTATAATGATGATACGTTATGATTGTACGGTAGAAGAAGACACTGCATTTTTGGATTATCAGAGAAATTTTTGGGAAGGTATAGAGTTTGTTGAATGAAAAATGTCTGCATTCAAATGCTTGGAGAGAAGCTCCGGTAGCAATTGAAAATGATAAAATAATTATAACACAAAGAAACAGAGATAGGGCGCGCAGGAGAGGTCCGCCCGATCCGATGGCGGAGTTTCGACTTGTGCCACCGCGGCGTCGCCTCTCATCCGTCGTATGGAACATCCTTAGTCCACTGCACATCGCCTTTGGCAGGTCGCTACAAATGAATTATCCTGAAATGCTTTTTAATAACGCAGCCATTTTGAAAGAGATTACACGTGGAAACTTGATTTACTTTTACTTCTCTCGTCTCTCTTGATATTGGGTATTTTTTGGCCTTGATTTATTTGTGTTTGGTCGAACCGTGGTGGCCACATTTTGAAAGAGTATGTCTCCATGATTTCAGTTACATGGCTCCAGTGATGAAGTACATCTCCTCCCTGATCGGGCTGAAGTGGGAGCTGAGGAGGGGCCACATCCTGGCCGAGGACAAGGGACAAGTCATCGTGGCCAATCACCAGTCCACGATCGACGCTTTAGGTCAGCCCATTCTACCATTATATCTGTTCGATATTCGTGACCTCACGTTGGCACAGAAATCGATTCAAAAGAATATTGTTCTTTTCTTATGTGGCAACACTGATTGGTCCCTATCGAAAAATATCCTACCTTCAACTGTTCCAATCCCCCTCTCGTTTCAACAAGTCATGTGTACATCTTAAAATTTCGTCATCGCCGAACTTCGGGAGTAACGAACGTTGGTGGCCAACCAAGTGAAACAGTTGTTTGGTGAAGTGATATCGCTACGAGGGACGCCAAGACACAAAAAGGTGAGTCGAAACGTCCTTCATTTCTCGACCCAAATACAGTCCACTTTTTCCAATAATCCAAAATCTTTTCCTCACGTACGCGGCGATCTTGTGTCGCGTACAATATCTATGGCGCCACAATAGTGAAGCTCAAGGACTAATAACAGAGTGTTTCGAGACGTATTCGTCTCTTCGTCAGGACCAACACTATACTATTATGTTCACAACACTATACACCACAACAATAGTATTGTTAACTTTTCACCAATATTTATCACATGCGTGTTAATCTATTAGCATGCGCTAACTAGCCTACAGAACAATCGGGAATCTACGAGGGAAAGAGAGTGAGAGGGGGCGAGGTCTAAAGTGGGTGTTACCACATCTTTTGTGAAAGTTAAATTGAACAAAGGGCTGCATGGAAAATTGATTTGGTTGTTGTGAACATAGGAGTGTAGTGTTGGTCCCGACGAAGAGACGGGTACGTCTCGAAACCGGTAGACCTAAAATCTGGTAGTGGTTTTTACAAATTTAACTAACACTCTGTTATGATGTCACACTCACTCACGGGCGCTCATGAAAGTCGGTTGTGTATACATTTATTGTTAGCAGAGTATTGTTATGTGTTCACTTTAGATCACAATGAAATTGTCTTTATGAAATTATAACAAGTGTTACATATAAACATTACTCACCATCAGCCCTTTAAAGTGTGTGTCCAAAATCTACTTAATTAGTTTTTTCAAAGTTACTAAAAATAATTTAATATGGCAACAAGAAGTCAACAAAGTAAAATGCAAGTATCAAACACTATTGACCTAAAAACCGAAGATGAATTTTTGCAAAAAATCACGAAAAGCATTGAAAAAAAATGGATGATTTTAAAACAGAGATTTTTAAAAAATTGGAAAAGGAAATCGCAGAAGTTGTAAAAGCGCAAAACTTCGTATCTCAACAATATGATGATATGCTACAAAAATTTACTGCATTAACGCAACTGGGCAACGAAGTGGAAAATCTTAAAAAAGAAGTGAACTCGAAAGATATTTTGATCAGAAACCTAAGTAGGTACAAGGCTAATGGAAAAAGGGCAAAAATATTATCAAAATGAGATAGAAATAACGGAAGTGGAATATAAAAAAGAGGAAAAAATCGATAATATTATTTTAAAAGTTGCTGAAAAACTAAATATTCCGCTAGAAATGCAGGAAATTATGTAATTTGTCTTAACAGATTCACCGCCAGCTCCATCAATTGGCGAAGTGCTCTGGTTGCGAGAAACTCCGCACACGCCAATTGGCGTTTTGCAGCAACAGTAACTTGTTTTTTAATTAAAATATAGAGCCAAAACGTTAAGAAAAAAAAATATATTATTTATAAAACACATCTTCTTCTTCTTTCCTGGAATTTTACACCTATGGGGTGTTCTTGCCACAAAACAAGTGTGTTACTTCGTTGGCAATGGGTGTGATGGATGTATTTTCCCTCTTTCATTTTGGAAATTCAAATTGTAACCGATTCATTTTAGGATAAACATGATTCTGCGTGGATGATTCAATTCTATTTTTTATTTTTTTATTTTTTTTTATTTATTAGAGACACTAACAGGATAATGGGTACATGACACTCAGATAATAAACATTGTAGTGAAGACTATGCCCATTATCCCAATTACAAGTGTCTTCGGCATGCTCTAGTAACATGTATTTTTGTAATTAATTATATTTCACATGTACATTTATGTATATTATATATTTGAGTTTGAGTGTAGTGCGATTAGTATTTAATGATCTATAGGTTCATGTCGTCGTTTAGAAAATGGATGTTGTGTATGGGTGAGTTTTTGAACGAAGATAACGTGTCTGCAAGAATATCAGCATCAATGATAGGGTCGGCACAATACAAATTATATGTGCGACACAACCTTGTAATGGGAGAAAAGTAACCGACATTATTAGTGTGCTGACTTATTCTGAAGAACTCAGGGTTTCTTATACGGGGTTTAACATGCAAATTTATATCAGATAGACAGAGAGAATCAATAGCTCCGCTGAGAATCTTGTGTAGCACAATGAGATCGGATATTTTTCGACGGGACTCAAGTTTGTGCATCTTGAAAAAGGCAAGTCGATCTTCGTAGCTGTGAAGGTTATTGTGTTGACCAGCTTTGTATGACAAAATACGTAGAAACTTTTTCTGCACTCTCTCGATTCTCGTAATATGTGTTGTGTAATAAGGTGACCAAATAACTGACGAATATTCCAATATACTTCGTACTAGTGATGTATAGAGAATTTTTAGACTTTGAGTATTTTTAAAGTCTTGAGTAATTCTGGTGATAAATCCCAACATAGTATATGCCTTGTTTGTGATATTATCAAAGTGGTTTCTAAAAGTGAGTTTAGAATCTAGCATACGCCCAGATCCCTTATTGAATCGACTTTAGCGAGTGGAACGTCACCCAGTTTATAAACAAATTCTATTTTTTAAATATTTTTAGTGAAACTAATACATGAACATTTCTTAGCATTAAGTGACATATTATTTGCTTTACACCAATTTGATAGTTCGTCCAGATCTCTTTGTAGGAGATGACTATCTTCCAGGCTACGAATGGTGGAATAAATTTTTAAATCATCGGCATATAATAGACACTTATTTCTTAATATATTTGGCAAGTCATTTATGAAGATAAGAAAGAACAAGGGACCAAGGTGAGAACCTTGAGGAACTCCTGAGGTTATAGAAACCGGAGATGAATCATATCCATTTACAGTCACAACTTGAGTTCGATGAGAAATGTAAGATTCTATCCATCTCAATAAGTTGCCGTGGATTCCTATAGCATGAAGTTTTTTCAAAAGTATACGATGGTTCACCTTGTCAAACGCCTTGCTGAAATCTGTATATATTACATCCACTTGAGATCTCGAATCAAACGATTTGCAAATCTGACTCACAAACTCAAGCAGGTTGGTAGTTGTGGATTTTTTGGAACAAAGCCGTGTTGATTAATGCAAAGTGTCTGACGAAAGTGGGCGAATATGTATCTATAGCAAATAATCTCGAATATCTTTCCAAAACAAGATAGTTTACTTATAGGTCTATAGTTACTAACGTTACTTTTATTTCCTGTCTTAAATATTGGTGTGATGTGAGCTACCTTCCATAAGTCGGGGAACTTTCCTTCTTTTAAAGATTTGCTAAAAATGATATAGATAGGATCTAGAAGAAGGTGAGCACATTTTTTTATAAGAAGTGGAGGAATACCATCAGGTCCTGCGCCCTTGGCGGGATCCAATTCTTTCATAATTTTTAATATTTCATTTTTATGCAGGTGGTATAAAGGAAAGTGAATCGAGAGAGTCATTAATGAGAGCAGATGAGTGATGTTGAGAAGCATTATCAAAAACTGAAGCGAAAAATTCTGAAAAGATATCAGAAATTTCTTGACCGCATGTAGCATATTTTTCTCTCAGAAACATTGTTTTAGGGATTGCATTAGTGAATTTCTTGGTTTTAGTGTATTCCCATAATTTTTTAGTCCCGATATGTAATGATTCCTCTATAGAATTTATATATGAGTGATAGCAGGCACGAATATTATTCTTAATGCGAGATCTTAGCATAGAAAAGGTTTCGTAATCTCTAGAATTACCGTATTTTATGTATTTTTTCCTATATTTTTCTTTTTCGCGGAGCTGGTGTCTTAATGCACTGCTAAACCAACATGGGTATTTTGAATTCAAGATCTTTTTTTGTGGAGTGTATCGAGCTATTATCTCCCATAATGTATTATAAAATAAGTTGAGAGAATCGTTGCAGTTTAGTTGATTCATTTGAGACCAATCAATTTGAGCTAGGTCGTTAATACATTTGGCGTAATCAGTTTTACGGAAGTTGTATGCAGTATGGTTAGAATTATGTTGTAAAAAGTTTTCTCGGTTAATCGTTGTGTTTATTTGGACTGGGGGATGAAATTTGTCAACACTTACCAGAGCAGTATCCGAAGACAAAAGTAGTGGAGTATCAGACAATATTAAATCTAAAATTTTGGCATTACAATTGTTTATAGAGTTAAATTGTTGAAGATTGGTTGTTGATATGAACTCCATGAAGTCCTTGGCTCTGGAATTAGATGGACTGAGCGGAGTCAGTCCAGCTCCAGAAGTTGTTGCATTCCAAGTTATAGATGGCAAATTGAAATCGCCAAGTAGCATGTTACGTGTTCTTGTAGTGGTTTTGAGGAAATTAATTTGGCATTTAATAAGATACTCTTTGAATAATGTATCTGAGATATTAGGCGGTATATACACAACTCCTATATTGATTGGTGTAATATTATTTTTTCCTTTGATTGAGATCCAGAGGTCCTCGAATTCCGTACAGAGATCGTTCCGCTGGTATGCTGAGAATGACTTCTTAGTTGCTAACAGAACTCCACCTCCGTCTTTCCTGTTGGCAAACTGAGAACTATCTCGATCACGTCTAAAAACTATATATCTGGCGTCGAATAATTCTTCACTATTCACCCTTGAAGTAAGCCATGTCTCCGTCAAGCAAATAATGTCATAATCACTATTTAGAATTTCTATGTAACACTCATTAAGCCTAGTTCTCAGACCACGAACATTCTGATAGTAGATAGAAAGAGCCATTATGAACTAACACAAACTTATTAATAAACTTACTGGACAGTCCTTTAATTTATTGAAAATTTTGCAATGCATCCAGGTTAGGAACTGGTGTAACTGGCGATTGTTCGTCTTTCC
>JADDOH010009668.1:140106-168981 GCA_016648135.1 Agrypnia vestita | reverse complement strand
CAACATAAATTGTTTATACTGTTTAATTTCGTCTGCCACCATCGCGACCCGTGACACTAAACAATGTGCGTCATACGCACGGCTTACACATACTAATTCGATTGCCTTATTAAATGGAAAGAATCGCCAGAACATGTACGAAAAAAAAAGATTAGGGATAAAGTATTATACCAAACCATCGCGCTGTGTTCTGTAATGGTAGTAAGAAAAATAGAACGCCAAATTTAATGAAGAGATGAATATATGAATAGTCTTCATGGCCAGCCCTGCGGCGAGATCCGACATGGCTCGGCATCTGACTGCCGGTCTGTTGTCAGCTCTGGACGATATCAAGAAATTGATATTTCTTTTATTCAAATACTTTGAGCTAAGCTAGACCGATAAGTCACGATTCGTGCATCTGAAGAGATGGCTGCTCCGACGATCGTCAGACGTGCTCTGACGTTTAATAGTCGGTATTTTAGATCTGGAAAATGCCGTTACAGATTCCATTGAATCTTACAAAAAAAATATTCTGCATTCTTGCGCCGGGGTAAAGGTTAATATTATTTTTTGGCTACAGTGTACGTTTTTTTCGTTATAAATCGTCATTTTTAATGGATAAGAACTTAAATTTATTCCACATGTCAAATATTGAGTATCAATCCGGTGTAACTACAGTAAATGCAAAAATCGTTCTTAAGGTTGTAAAACCTTTTTTGTATTGATTCGTTCAAGAATTTAGTTAATGAAAATTAATTCATAGACTTTTGATGGGTTTAAATTTATATGTAATTTCTAAAATATCTTTATCTAATCACATTAAATTCTTGAAATAACAATGTATATTTTTGGAGTTACATATTCACCTAATTTACACAGAGTTTTTATATAAAAGAACTTAAAATATGCTATTGATTTTGTAGATATTTAATTTAATATACTAATGATAATTCTACATACACGATTTATTTTTATTTTATTTAAACAATTGAATTAAGATTAATAGGTGCTGCTTTCATATATAGATATATATAATATATATAATAATATATATATATATATAATATATATTATAATATATATATATATATGTTTTTTATTATTTTTTTTTATTTATTTTTTATTTTTTTTATTTTTATTTTTTCATCTTCATCAATGGTTCCAAATTGTGGCCCTTGGCCTCCTCCAACATTCCTCTCCATCTTCCTCTATCCTGGAATGAACTCCCCTAATCCCTGATGCTTATAGTTTTTACGTCTTGCTGCAGCCAATCCAGCCATCGAAGTTTGGGTCTACCAACGCTGCCTCCAACATGGAGCTTTGTGTGGAGAATCTTTCTGGTATTCTCTCTTCACTCATTCTTTCTATATGCCCTGTCCATCAAAGCCTCCCCATTTTGATAAATTGTATTTAAATATTTTACTTTAATAAAAAATAAATAAAAGCAGTATAAGAAAAGTAATATCATATTATTTGGTTGCAGTTCGAGCCCCATTCCGGGACAGCAACAAGTCAATCCTATTTTCATAGCACAAGCGATTAGCTTTGTTTGTAAATAGTAAGAATATTGATGCGATACGTATTCCCTGTTCGCATCTCTATTAAAAAAACTACACCTGGTCATAAAAGGGACTGCTCATTCATTGTAATTGCTATTTAAATATCTTAAGTGTTTCTTAATGCTAATATAAAGATTTGCTTATATAAAAATGATTGCAATCATTACAAAAATCTCATGTTTGAAGAGGATTATCGGGGTAAAGGAAAAAAAAATCGGGTAAAAAATAGTATAAAACTAACCCATAAAAAACAAGTTTTTATTATACTCCCTTTCTCATTGAAACAGGTTTCGCGCCTACTCCACGCGTCGGGCTCGAAAATTAAAAAATCCAAAATTATACTATAATCATTAATTTTTGTTATAAAAATTTGTTAGATCATTTTTATTAACGCCACCAGTCTACCTGAAAAGTTTCAGCTCGATTGGATCACGGGAAAAGTTTTTTCAGCAGATAAGCAGACGCTACGTGTACTAGAAATGGAGAAAAAATACAGGTAAACAATCATACATTTGTATTTTTTCATAGAAATGTATTTTTACAAATACATAATAAAAGTATCATGAAATTCTATGTATGATACACACCTTCCCTTCCTTGAATTTTTTTTAATAATGCTGAACGTTCTGTTGTAATCCATCCAGCTATCAGATACAACAAATATTGAACCGGCAGCCCGCTAACCAGACCAGCGCGAGCGGTCCATTACAGCATCCGACGACGGGTCATCAGCGCAGCTGATCTCGAGCAGCGATGACTACAGATTCCTCTCGGCACAATGAGCTATTAAAAGATAATCAATCTTAAGTAATACGATTCCGTTGAGATTTTTTATGCCGCGCGTTGTACATCAGGCCTAACACGGTATTGATTCTACACTGTTTGAACTTCTGAATTATTTTTGACACCACCTAGGCGGGGGGCGGGGTTTTAGCTGTTTTAGTTAAATTGGGTATTCGTTTGTTTGGTTCAGCGGCAAGTAACTAGTCTGAGAATATTTTTGAGTTTGTTCAAATCTTTCAGAACGGTAGTACTGGATTTCTTGTCACAGAGACATCATTAATCAATTACACGTACGTGATGTGTCATATAATCCAAATATATACAACTTTCAAAAATTAGTAAGACATGGTATATTCTATCATGGTGGAAATGGCGAAGGTTACATATGTGTAAAGTGATCACTTAAGCCTACCATACGATCGGTCGTAAGTCCGATATACACCATAAAATGACTTCCATACCTACTTTCCCATAATTATAATAAAATACAGTTTCGTCTCTGTGAGACATCCATAATATACATTGATTGATTAACTAGTCTGAGTTTTAAGAAATAGACGGTTTGGTTCGTCACAAAAGTTGAATAAATATGTACTGTATATACCTACTCGAGAATGCATAAGTATAAATCTAAGGATTTTTAAACATTTTATATATTTTTAACATTTTTATTATATCATATTTTAAGTAAGTATTTACATCAACTTTAAGTATTACATTAAACAAGTTTTTCATTGAATTTACAAGAGTCGCTGCAAATTCCACTACTCTCAGCTTAAAACCGGCTTTTTATAACAATATTAACCGATGCCACTGTTGGCGATAACGTATTATTATTTTCTTCACACACCTTTTATTCCTCTGAAACTATTAGGTGAAGAAAATAAATTTTGCTTAAAAGCGAACAGTATATTTTGTTACATTAATATTATGATAAACATCAACACATTTCGAAACGTTTTAAAAATATATCAATTTTGATTTATTTATATTTATTTTTTATTTATTAATTAACGCTCTATAAGGCTTTTACTAAACATAGGTAAATTGTACATTGACAGAAAATATAGTTTAAAGAAAAAAATAATAACATCTAAACATAATAATGACATAAAGTGCAAAGAAAATACTGAAAGTACAGATACATCTATATAAAAATAAATATAATATAAAGTTAAAAGCAAGTATATAACAAGCAGAAGCATAAGAAAAACATAATATAATAGAAATTCAAAAACAAATAAAGTAATAATATAGAGTGAAAAGCAATAGCACAAGCTTTGAAAGTCATAATATAATAAAAAATATAATTCGACAATCACTAGTAATCTTTCAATTCACCTATTATGTTTAAATAATATACAGTTATTGGAAAATACGTCAAGTTGCTCGTATCTGTTTGCTAGTCTAGGAAGTCTTTGCAGTGGAGAATTAAAGAAGTAGTAGCTTATAAACAATACATGACCGATACTATGCGTCGCTGACGTCAAGAGTGTTATTGATTTACGGCCAACGCGAAGTGGTCTTTGTATTTTTTCACCACGGGGCGTGGCTATGGGAGACAAATTAATGCACTAGAAATTATTTAACGATTTCGCAATTAATCTTTTACATCGTTTAATCGTTTACAAACTTTTTATTATCACTGGGTAACACTTTCGAGAAATTTCTGTTCAACTATACTATCGCACAAAAGTAGGCGATTAATCATCTGTCGCTTGGTTTACAACGCACGATGGTAACACTGCTTACGCCACAGTTCGCCGCTAATATCGCATCACCAAAATTGAATCCCGAAGTCTCGGATTTGGATTGTTGGATTCTTTTTGAGAAATTTAAATTTAGAAAACTCCCCCATCTGACCACCCACGTCCACGGCACACTGAATGTTATACTTCTTTTGGCGCATTAAGGTTAAATTTTTTATTTGAGCTGAACTTGCGCATGCGGCCATATTGAATTCTTATCAGCTGTATATTCTGTTTACATGCGAGTTCACGAACGTTTCGATCGTCTTTTAAGAAAATATTTATTTGTCACCATGGAAAAAACGGTTAAAAGTAATATTCGAGAAATTTATTGCAATAACGACGCAATTCTCGAGTATTCGTTTTCAAAAAATTCTGCTAGAGAATTATGCCCTGTTTGTACCAAATAATTATTTGCGAAATCGAGGTCACGCGCTGTTTCATGTCCCAAAATGCAGAACGGATGTAATGAATTAGCACACCATAACGCGTAGTGTGCAACTGCTAAATGAACTGAGCGATCATGTCGATGTATTTAATGATAGCATTGAAAGCATCAAGCAGCGGATCGCCTCCATTTAGGTACTCGCTCCAAGATATACTTGCATTGTAAATGGAGCAATCTGTAATGCAAAAAAACGCATTCCTTTATTCAACATTAAATTCGGCTGTCAAAGTTGTGTTGTTACGAAACTTTTGAATACGGAACCGTTTTAGACCGAAAATCGATAGAACGTGAAAGTGGGCAGGTACATGAAATTATTTGAAAATGCACGCGTTTTTTGAAAAGATACAATGTCGCAATAACGAGGCCATATTGAATTTTTGTCAGCTGTCAGATTCTGTTTACATGCGAGATCACGAACGTTTCGATCGCTTTTGAAGAAAATTTTTTTTTGAAGGAGTATAACTTCCACCGCGCGTACATCACGAATTTATTTTATTAAGTTTTATTATTTTTATAAAGATGCTTTTGGTTACCTGATTAAAATGGCGGTACTTTTACAAAAGGAATTCACAATGCGTGTTGTAATAAGCAAATAGTGACTTGCGTTGAAAGTTATCTCCGTTAATTATTGAAAAAAAAACTTAATTATAGTTCCCCACATTAAAGTATTAATAATTATACTCGGAACATGTATTCTTAAACTGTTGTAAACGATTTTCACGCTCATTCGATTCAGTTTCGATATAACCAATCGATAGCATTTATGAGCCATAAACATAAATAATCAGTTTGGCCCGGCCTCTCGTCTTCTCAAAGGAGATGTCTTAATGAGCTTTGTCAACGAGATAACATCACGAAATGGTTTCTTAGAGGTCCAAAAGAATTTCAAGTCTATTTAACCTATTTTTTTTACATAGCGTTTGTTATTAAAGAACCGTAAGGACGGATTGGTTCTCTTCAAGAAGAATGACAGAGTAAATATAACATTCATCATTTTAATTGTAGGCCCTTTGGTCGAGAGAATAATTGTAAGAAAGAACTACCTAACTCATGCCATTTATGCTACATGAGAATGATAAAGATGTCGCTCTAATACACCATTGATTTATTCCATTCAATTTTTTCCCTTCGCTTAAATGATAACAAATCAATTGGGATTATTTTTATAAAAATTACAGCTTTACTACCCAATGTTGAACGTGATTTCTTGTACATATTGTAACGAGACGCTAAAAAGAATTTATGCACTGTCCAAAATCCTTATATGTCATAACACTATCGAATGATCTAGAATGGCCTATAACAATCTTGGGTTATCTATAACTTTTGGGAAACGTCTACAAACGTCTAGAAAAGCCTGATGCAACCGAGAAGCAATGATAATCTTTTCCTAAACAGTGAAATAATCTAGAAAGTACGGAAATACCAGCATTTTCGGGTATAAATACAGAACTAGGCTGCGGCGCAAGAGTTGTTGTCGTGTTTGACAGTTCAATACAGTGATGAGTACGCACGAGCCGCGAAATGACGCCCAAGGTGGTTAGTCGTGAATTGCGAAGCAACAGATATCGAGCGTAATACCTATCTGGCGTTGAAAGTAAGCGATAAATACGATAAATAAGTGCGAGAACGGAAAATTCTAGTAACTGATAAATACATGTTACCCAGCGACAATAAAGTGTTCATAAACAAATTATATATTGCGATATAGTATATATTAACGAATAAAGTTTAAACTGAGTTTGTACTTTGAATAATTAATTTATTGAATAATTATTAAATCGCTAATTAATTTCTAGTGTTTTCATTTTGACGTGTATTCTCACAATTTATGAATACCTACTACACTATATCTTCCCCCCGCTCCAGAAATGTTAACTCCCGCAGTCATGATACGTGACAATATTAATTTCATATTCCCTTATAAAAGTATGTTAATGAAAAACAATATCTGATAAAATGACAAAAAAACAATGAACTTTACATTCCGTTGGATATATGTAGTGCAGTGGTATTAATAATTCTCTTCATTACACAGATGAAAGTATTTTGTAACTCTTTTAAAATAAAAAATATTTTTTATATTAATTAAATACGAGTATTATACTACCTGGTAACGTCCGAGATTTGAAATGTTTTATATTAATTATTAATTTCATTTTCCCTTATATTTCTTCACAGAACGCTGAAAGATAATTGATTCTTGTTACATCTTCATCGCAAATTATTTATTCAAAGCGAGTCTCTACACATTCAACTACCATTTCTCTGTGTTCTTTCAAATTCTATGCACTTTAAATTTCTTTATTCTTATTGAACAATTGAAAAATACGGAACAAACAAGACGTAGACACTACATATTTTTATTTTTTTTAATTTAAATTTGAAAACACCATGCCCGATGACGAAAGGTTGTCTTTTCGCTTTGAAAATATCAGTAACAGTACGTTACCAGTTTATTTGATTTCAAGGATTTGGAGTTTATAATATTTTGTTTAGCATGTTGGATACTATTTAGGATGACTTATATTTCTAAGTTTTGTAGTGAAATTACGCATATTTATTAAATTTAAAAATAAGATCCTTTTTCAGTCTTCGCGGACAGGATAGACTAAAAAATTCACTCATCAGTAGGGATAACGGTAGGCAACATCGTATTTTCTGTAATTGATATTGAAAGACTGGTCCAATAACACCAAGGAATTAAAGAGAGGATCAAGAAATGTGATAAAGAAGTTTCCCCGGTAGGCGTGAGGAGCAGCATAGCAAAGATAACAATATCCGAATTCAATAAATGAAGCTCTTTCAATAAATGAAGCTCTTGAAATATAAATATGTTGGAATATGGTTAAAGTCGAAGGTCAGCTAGATAGAAAATTTATTAGGATAATATGTAGGTGTGATAAGTGCAGGGCAACATTCCTGGTAAAGTTCAATGGTCAAGTAACAGGAACTGATTGAGAGTACTAAACGGACAATTAAAATAAGTTTTTGGCAGGCTAGGTGTGTGATGATTTCTGAGATGAAGAATATGTCCACTGTCCACCCGTCCAGAGACAGATTCTTCGTGTCGGCACGTGACGTGTATTGTATGAGCGCGCATGTTATTTGTGAGTTGAGTCAGCAGAGGCAGGATAAGTAGACGAACTGAGGATGTAATTTATGCTCACAATTAACAGTGGTAATTTATTGACACAAATTTACAGAATTAGCGGTGAGTATTATAAATATTACATGTGATGAATATACATATAAATATTACATGCGAAAGAGTGGTTGTACTTGCGTGCAACCGGGACCTAGTGAGTCGCATCGAGCCTCCGAAGCTCTGCAATTAAAGATTATCTCGGTAAGGAAACCCAGCATCTCTTCATAGAGTGATCCTAGATGGAGCTGGCTTGGATAAGTATGTGAAGCTTTTCGAAAGTATTTTCTTTCCAATCCCAGAAAGACAACGATCAGTAGATTGTTCCAGGCAAGGCTGGGCGAATATGGAGAATACATATGAAGAGAAGATTGATATGTTATAGGTAGCAGTCGTCAAAATAATAAAACTTAGGAACACTGTCGGTGATGGGTCTCCAACCCGCATAATAAAGAGGTACAAGATGAGGTGAGATTTGAATATTAATGTAAAACAAACATTTAATTATACATAATATGAATTATAAATTCTCAACTGTTGTTGATGTTTTTAAATCAAATGAACCCCTTGTAAAAAGACAAATTCAAGAAAAACTCCAAATTAAAGCAGAGTATCAAGCGTTTATTAATAATAATAAAAAAATTAAATATTTAATTTATTTTACAACAATTTATCCTAAATATTACAGGATGTGACTGAATCGTGTGCATTAATTAGTTAAAATTTTAGATTTGTAATTAAAACCTTATTTAAAATCGAAATCAATTTTTATTTTTTTAATAAAAACACATTTATACTCAAGTTGAAATTTTATAATATTTTTAGAATAAGCAAAGCAATGATGAAAATGTTTTTAAAAAATTAAACTTTTAAATAAAATTGTAAACATGGAGCACATTCAAACTAGCTAAGCTATTAATTTAACTAATTTAATAGTTTCTTTAATTTAATAAAATGTGTGAAAAGCAAGCAACACATCTTTATTGAGTATCGTTATATCGCGTGCTAAATTAGAATGTGTCATCATTGTTCGATGCATGTAAGGCTTTCCTAATCTAGCCTTCTCAGAGACACGTCGACTACATGCAGAATCACTTAGGCCGGCTTTCAGGCTTCGATTTATGAAGTTTGCTCTTATCTCAGTACTGCAGATTTCTTCTCGTCGCTTCCTCTGTCCTCAATAAACACAACCTTTCTTCGGTCAGGGTTGACAGATTTTGAAATTGTGCAACGTTGATTTATTTTTACTGGGTTGAGATAATATCTCAACCCAGTAAAAATAAATCAACTAATAATTAAAAAAGTAGCTAGTTAGTAAAAATATATTAACCATATTGTTTTTAATAAAGAAGTTTATAAAATTATCAATTTTAAAGAATGATCTGATATGTAAACATTAACACGAAGTAATTTAATAATGCTATTAAATATTAAATCTTTTACAATATCTCGTTTTAGTACATATTAAAAAATAAATATTATGTGGGTTTATTGGGAACAGCGATTTTAAATTTTTAATAAATATTTTACTTTATGTACTAAGTGTTTTTTTAATTTTTTTTTATATTTATTCATGAGAAACTAACAATACATATAAAAATCAGATTACATATGATTATTACATAGTATAGAGACCATCTTACAAGTTTCCACAGAGTTCACATGTTATATATTAACATATAGCAACAATAATTTCAGTTATACAAAAAAAAACAAAAAGTGAAATTTTCAAGTTACGAACAAGCTATGAAAGTTAAAGAATTAAAGGCAAAATGGAAATCAGAAATGGATAGGGAAAAACAAATCTACTTAGTAAAAGGGGAAGAGATAAAAGAAAAAGAAGTGGAAAAGATATATAGCATAAAGGTATTTGATAAATACATCTGCAAATACATATATGAGGTCTGGACAAAAGAAAAAAGATGAATTAAAGAAAGATATAAGATAAAAATTACATATATGAAGTCTGGAAAAAAGAAAGAAGATGGATTAAAAAGAGAAAAAAATCGTTATGTCAGTATTGATGTACAATGGCATTAAAAAGTTCAGATTCGGGTCGTAATGCACATACAAAAGAGTCCTCTAGGATCTCTCTAGCCAGTTATAAAGCATCCGCCTACGTCACCACTCCAGGACATCTTCGTCCTAACGTTATGTCCAAGAAAATAATAAGAATATTTTATTTACTATCGTAGATTGAGTTTGCTGTGGTTGGCTTTTATGCATGTTTGACGAATACACGTGATTTGCTTTCCTTGGCATACGTAATAACCTTCTCCAGCAGTAGATTTTGATGGCTGTACGCTTTTTGAACTTTCGGCTTTTCGCTATTGCAAACCGACAAAGTCTATGCTGAATATGCGAAGATTAAACAGACAAACTGAACCAACAGAATTTCGGTTACTTGCAACTATATTTACTTTGTATATTTTCGCTGGTAAATCGTAACCTTTATTTAAAAAACTAACTTTTTTAACATTTAAATCGTAAAATTTGGAAATAATAAATACAACTTTTTACCATTCCTTATATTCGATGAGAAGTTCTAAACATAAATCTTTTTTTACACTAACATTTTTTTGTTAAATTATTTAATTAATAACTTTAACGGAAAATCATATCTACTTTAACGGAAAATCATATTCTCCTATAACATTGGAAAAAGAACTACCATAGCAGACAGGTAAATAAATAAAATGTTTCATTTTCGAATCTATAAAATTATTTATAGTGTTATATATTATGTATGCGTAAAAAATGAGATTAGCCAACTAACGTTCTCCTAAAAGCTTTTAAGATAATTTAAATAAAACTTTTACTATTGGTTTTCAATATTAGAGCCTATAAAGAAATATTATAATCGTAACATTTATAGTTTCAGAAAAATAATTAACATACCGGAAAATTTATGAAAAAACCTACACGTTGATTTCCGTAGAAATACATTTCTTATAACAATGCATCCTTTATCAAAAGCCTTCGATGCATTCCTCCGAAGACATTATATCCTGAACTGAATCCAATATACGCGGAATTTGTGATTCAATTTTATCTATTGTATGCATTTCTTCTTTGCTCTAAACACGTTTATCTGGGCTCGTTTCATTGGTCGCTTTCTCAGAACAATAGATGAAGATGAAATAAATTTGTGTGCGCATATTCTAACTTTTTTACAGGCATGGATACTGCACATATATAAATAATATGCCAGTAAATTTATATTATTATTATTAACTTAGATAAAATAATACATACAATATTTTTATATCAAGGATTTTTAGTACTTACGTACTACCGAATTTGCACGAAGTATTTAATTAAGGACAGGATTTAAACATCCTTTATAATTCACAGAAAAGGAACACAAAGCTTACAAAAAAATATATTGCGACGCAATTGTTGATGAATTGAAATAGGGACGCTTTTGAGTAGCTCATATTTAGATTGTAAGGAGATATTAGATAATTTATGAGATATGTTTTAAAATTTTAACTGTGTTTATTTAACTTGTATTTATTTTTTTACTAAAATAAAAATAAAATGCAGACGGTACAAAATAATTCGTGCGACAATGTTAATAATGTCTTTATGAAAGCACATTTTCTTATGAAGTTGAAAGTTTAAAAAACAGTTCTTTGATATTTAAAACAAATAAGATAAATCAAATAAACAGAGGTATAGAAAAATCTATCAATCAAAAAAATGTGTTGTTACCGCCGCGCGCCGGGATCCAATCCGAAAAACTGCGATAAAACAATTTCGTTATGAATTAAATTAAACATTAAAGAAGCAAAAATTAAAGAAGGAAAAATATGTAAGTGTAGACTTTCATGAATAATACATATATTATTCCTCTTTATTTTGCAATGAATCTCAAAAACCTTAATAAAATACACGCCAGATAAAGCCCGGATAAGTATAGATTTTTTAATAAATCTGAAATGTTTTTGATACAGCTAATATATTTTATTTTTTCAATCATGAATATGTGTTCAAATATAAAGTACGCAAAAAAATATGGCTTTTTTATTTATATTTTTATTTATTGATATTGAACGAAAACCCATTGCTAAGCGTCCTATGCTATTTTGGTGAAGGATGGTCTCTACTCTCAAAGCAAAGTTATTGACTTTTCGTTTGTCATTAGATCGTCTAACGGATAGTCTTACTTTGGTATCACCAACAGGAGCCTTTTTGGTAATTAATTCTTTGTCATGCAAAGGACATAGCTTACTAAATTTTTTGCAGATATTCACAACTCCTTACCTAGAATCCAATCCTGACAATAAAGTACCCCTTTCGTTTAGTGTTCAGCAACTACTGATGGACATTATCATGGTTATTTTTTTTATTTTTATTTATTTTACGCTTCAACAAGCCAAGAGGCCCAAATACAGAAGCGAAAAACATTACAAAAACCCAAGCTTGAGTAAATCACACATTTACTTCATCAACAAGAGATATTTCAAGAAATTCTACTTTATCTACATATAAATACTATGAACTAAACACATTGTTAAAACATTGAACATTTAGAATAATGCATACCTATTCATGTGGATATATACTGTGGATATTCTTTAATATCTTTTACAGTAAAATGGCCGAATCTAAGTAAATTCAGTGATATGATTAAATTCGGTTACATGCCTCTCCTTAAACAATAATACACATGGAACGGACATAATTTATGTAAACGGACATAACTTATGTAAACACCAAATGGTGTTAATATAAGTTATGTCCATTTGTTCCAAATGAAAAGGACAAGTGGAATTAGTTAATAATGTATTATTCTTAATTTTTATAACTTTTTGCTTTTTACAAACATTCTGCAATGTTTTTCGATGTCTCTGCGTTATAAACCACCCGATTTTGACCAGAATAATTTTTCATTAGGGGGTTTCGAAAATGCTCACATTTGTCTATTTGACATTTTATTTTGAAAGGTTGTAAATAATAAAATTATAAAACTAATACCTTGTAGAGCAGAAAATTTTCTTTCGAGTGGAACGTTTACCAATTCATTTTAATTTAGATGCGCAAAATTCGAAAAAAAAAATTGAATCAATACTGATTTTTACATTTAATATGTTTAAAAATATGTTTATTATTCAAAAATGCATGGAGAAATGTTTCAACAAGAATAATGTAACTTTATAGCAAGAACTCATTAAATGGGTATTTTCTGCATTTGCATTCGAATACGAATGTCGTTTGGACTTTGACCTCTTAGTGTAATATGAACACCGTGGAGGAACTAGGAATATATTAATGCAGTCTCAGTGTAAGCGATCAAGGTGTGCATTAACTTGTTAAGGATTCCAAAGCCAAACATGTGCCATCTTAATTAACCTGAGCAGCGCGAAGCCAGTCACTGGCTAGGTGGGGTGCGGGGTAAACCAACACTGGACAAGACATGCCCTAAGTGAAATCGAGTTTCACTCTTGTCTATGCGTTGCGGTTTTTATATGATGTAGGTAATAGTATTACCGAGAAAATCTTTTTAGTAAATCATTAACATTAATTTATTTACGTATACATACACTTATGTATATCGACGGTCGCTATCTATAGTGTCGAATCTGCAAAAATTCTTTTTTCGTTTTCATCCAATTTACTCTATATTTACGAACAATGCTAAAAATAATAATTTTCGTTTCAAACAAAGCACACACCTATTAAAGTGATTTTTTTAATATAAACCGGAAATATAGAGTAAAACGGATGGTTAAATATACTAAAACGAAAAATAGGGAACGTCGATATATATTATTTGAATAATTTTCTACTGTTTGGTAACTTACTAAGAAATACCAGAAATATCTACGATTTACACTGAAAATTTCATTTATAATTTTCATTTTACTTATTTTGTAGACGGCGATGAAAAGTTTTTCGATTTATAAAAAGATAAATTTCAAAGGAAAATTTGTATAACTTAAATGACATTTTGATTTCAAACGTAAGGGCACAATCGTGCCGTTGGTTACCATGTTTTTTTTTTAAATACCTACATTTATAACCCATCCAAGAAACTTATTGTGGTATCGGATCAGAAAATCTGAAACCAAACAAGGGAAAGAATGTATCAATACTGGACGCAGATAGGAAGAAAAAGATTGAAAAATGGAATGGTAATATAGAGTGAGTTTTAACCTTCAGTATTAATAAAATTTTATTGTTTAAAGATGATCATTATCGATTAAAATGATGATCAAAAAAATTTTAAACATGCTCATTTCTTTCGTTTAAATCATTAAATTAATCTTAATTAATTTCTAAAAGTAGGATCCAGGACAAAAATGTTTTGTTTTATAACCATCCTTCAACGTTGAATATTGTTAGAAACACTATTTTTGATCTTTATAAGTTTATACACACGATATAGTTGATACAGTACTTGAAAATAATACACATGAATACGTATATTGTCATAAAATATAATAAATAACAATTTACAATTTAAAAATTTGTGAAAGCAGAAACGAAATGATTATTGACGATTGCTTAACTGATAGTTTTTATTGAATACATCTACGTAGATGCCTTCAGATATTTTAGTAAGACTTGTTTCAGAGTTTTTTTTATAAAATATTCACCTAAATCGAACGTTCAAGTATATTGACAGTTAACTTCAATAAATTATATATTTTACTCTAAGTATAAAATATTCATATTAGAAATGTATTAGTGTACAATGTTAGATGTGGGCTCATCATATTAATTAACACTTACAAGATGTGAAAATTTTACCGCAGAATAGAAATATAGTGCCATGACGTTTACACGACAAAATGTTGTATCATACAAGTATTCACGTGTACAAAATACATTATATTTGTCGCATGCTCTGGGAGAATCGATCATTTTTTTATGCATGCATATCGATGGATTCCTGGAATATTCGTAGCATGAGATAGGAGAACGGTTCTTAAACGTGGGCGCTCTCAAAATTTTAAATAGCCAGTCTTCACTTAGCGATCAGGTTTCCTTATTGGCTTGACTATAATGCGAATTCTCACAATATTATTTTGTTTCAATGAAATGTGCTCAATATTATCATTTGTTGACAGTGTGCGATACAGTGAGCGCTGGTTTACTGACAGAATATAGTACTATAAATCAAGAAAGGGAACAAGATTCTTCCTGACGTCACAATATAGTTTGATGGCCATTCAATTGGTGCTAGAGGCGAAAAAGGAGACAAGTTATAACATTAAGTGGGTTTTCCCTGCTGACAATGATGGAAAGTTAAGATTTGATATTTCTCCTACGGATGATGTTTTATTTTTCATAAGTGTGAGCGGTCGTTAAATGAGAGGAGTGATTGTAATATCAATTATTCAAATGTTATATTCACCATTTTTTTATGCCATAGATATTTCTATCGTATATAAAATCACTTCAATCACCTCTTAACTCATCCCGAGTTAAATTCAATCCAAAACGATAACGCGTGTTCCTCAAAAACTGAGTATATTTCCACCAATTTTTGTTGAGGATGTTATTCACACTGCTTAAAGTATTTGTAAATCTGGTAAAATAATTTGTTATTCATCTATTAACTAAAATAAATATTTCCATACTATCTTTACTTACGTGTCTTGAATTTGCAAAGTTGAATAAAGCTGAGCTAACTTCATATGATAGCAGTCAATAAATAGATACCTATGAAGAAATAATATCAAATGTTTAAAACGATTTAATATACTACCTAATAAAATAATTACATGAATGATTATTGTTAGAATAAAATCATTCAGCAATTCTTTCAGCAACAAGATGTACCACCAATTGTTAAATTTACTTACCCATTCATTATTAAATGATATACGGAGACCGGAGGCCGCATGCATTAGTACGGAATACTTGTTCTGCAATGGACCTCGCTGACATTGTGAGATAAAACTGCACTTTATTGCATTCCTAATGACTCATGGACAACCCATAATCTCCATTGATTACTTTTGTATTAGTTTGGCTTGGTTTTTCAATAACGGAAAATCGTTCACCTTGGAAATAAATATCGACCATAATAATTAGGAGGATTTTTTAATTAAATAAATAAATAATGAAAAAAGTAGCACACATGCAATATATGCCACATAAAAGTTCACACATAAAAGAGATATTGACCAGATAAATTTTTTAGAGAAGTTCAATCGAAATCTGACAAGAACTATAGTGCATTGAAGTTTTCAGAAAGTCATTATACTCTCTATAATAGTTAATATTTCTAACGAATTCTGCTTAAAAAAGATTTTTCTTGTGAATCTGGAAGCCACTGTGATACTCCGATACATTATATAAATATACAGATATATTAATTTAACGAATGTGATGTTGATATTTTTTAGAATCTATTTGGTTTAATGTGCAACGAAAAGTTGGAATGGTTTTCCAATTATGTTATTTTAATTTATACAAGGTCCTTACCTATGAAATTGCTGTTTTCTAATACTAGTTAGTTTGAAGTTCAATATCTTGCGTTTGATTAGGAATTACAAATTAAAATGAATGTCATATAAAAGCTATAAAATAACTTATTTAAAATTAGTTATTCGTTTATTCTCAGCCGTTTGTTTTTTCTTTGATATCGATGTTTCTGCGACCATGGAGAAAAAGAAAATTCGTATTATTTTCGAACATGAGTTCCGACGCGGCAAGTCGCGGCACAAAAGGCATGTATCAACATGTATGGATTAGATTCCGCAAATGAACGCAATGTGCGATTTTGGTTTGATCACTTCCGTTTTGGAAATTTCGACTCAACATCGAGCCCCGTGGATGACCGAGACTACAGTCGATAATGACAAATTGAAAGCTGTAGTGGAAGCAAATCCAAATCAAATTACGTCAGAATTAGCAACAGTTTTCAACGCAAGTGACAAAATGATATTGATTCATTTGCGTCATGTAAAAATATTTGTTATTTATTTATTAAAAAATGCCGATTGCTAAAATTACTCTTTCCTACTCGGTCATACATTCCATAACAGATTATTCACTGCTGTCGCCATTCGCCAATTTGTAACAAGTGTTATGCGGTGCCTTATGATCGAATCATGATCCGGTTTGCTTAGTACGTATTTTTAGGAGATATTTTATACATTCAGATAAAATATTCATTTTGCTAAGACAGACATTTTAACACATTTCTGATGCAACAGCCAATGAATACAAAAATATCGAAAATATTTACTGTTGGACGATTATCAATTTACGAATTTAGGAATATATTTTAGTGCTCTTTAATTTATCTTTTTTTTACAGAAGTGCTCATTTTAATTGATATTTTTATGTGATATTCTGCCTTTCTATTAGAGAGGGAGATCATTTACACAATAAACTAGGAAAATGGATGTACATTTTCTACGAGGAGGATGAATATACATTTTAAACAATAATAATAATTAATAAATAAGCAGAAGGAAGAAATATCTCATTATAATAATTTCGTAACTTGCTGGAACTACACTGGAATTATAAATTTGATAATTACTTTGATAATTAGAGTGTTGCAAGTAACCAACGCTTAACACGCAACTGCACAGGCAACACGTAAGGGTCGCCCACTAATTACACGGACTTGACATTTTTATATTATTATTTTATTAAATTTAGTTTAAGCGAATAAAGTCAATTTAAAAAACAAATGAATTTCTATTCATGAATTTTCAGCTTTATAATCCTACAATAGGGAAATTTCACATATTACAAATACCGATGAAAATATATGAAATAGATTCATAAATATTAATTACATTCTTTGAATCAGTATGGATAATGTGAGGTAATGTTGTTATTCATCATTTTTATTATAAAAATCTTTAAAAATATGACTTTATTAAAAAGCACGTGATTGGTCGTGACGTATCTATCAGCTCGCGGGTTTGGTATAATGCCGTAGTATTTGTATACCTGGGTACCATACAATTGTGACGCATGAACTCGTGCTAGTGAAATTATGTTTTTTGGCGGGAATTGAAAATACTGGATTTCAATATCATTTTCATTCTTGTTATATATTAATATAAACAATTTTTTCCATAGACGTATTTTCTAGACCAAAATAAAGATTCTATTAAGAAATCTATACCTATAAAACTCAATGTCTGTCTGTTTGTCTGTCTGTTCTCTATACAAATCCACACCGTTTGTCTGATTCAATTCAAATTTTGCATACTTATGCTTTGGGACCCGGCGGGTAACATAGGCAACATTTCCTTCGTATTCTCTTACCCATTCCCCTCCACCTGACATATTTTCGATGCAAATCTGTACCGTTTGACCGATCGGACTCAAAATTTGGAAACTTATTCTTTAGGACTCAGAGGGTAACATAAGCGATATTTCCCCCCTATTCCCCCTATTCTCACACTCCTTCCCCGCCCCATTACATATTTTCGATGCAAATCTGTACCGCTTGACCGATCGCACTCAAAATTTGGATACTTATTCTTAAGGACTCGGCGAGTAATATAGGCGATATTTTCCCCCTATTCTCATACCCCTTCCCCTCCCCCTGACATATATTCGATGCAAATCTGTACCGTTTGACCGATTAGACTCAAAATTTGGGAACTTATTCTTTAGGACTCGGCGAGTAACATAGGCGATATTTTTCCCCTATTCTCATACCCCTTCCCCTCCCCCTTACATATTTTCGATGCAAATCTATACCGTTCGAATCAAATCTTTGTTTCCCCCCACAAATTTATTTTCAACTTAATCCTTAACCCGTGCAACGCCGGGTATGAACAGCTAGTAAAATATAAACTTCTCTATTATTATGTCCTGTGATTTTTTACGGGTGAACCGAAACTAAAAAGCATAATCTGTCAAAATCGGTATGCGCAAAGGTGCCATATTATTTTTTAATTAATCCGCATTTGGGTCATTCTCTTTTTTGTTGTGGCTAAACTGTCCTCGTTCATTTTTGTGATGTAGTGATATTATATATATTGATGATACCTTCTCATAATAATACGATCTCAAAAGTTTTAAATAATAAAAAATACATTTATGTTGTGACAGAGTTGTTTATTATTGTTAGGATTTTGTACCAAACAAGACAATATAAAAGTAAATGACCCATTTAACATTAACAGGTTTACAGTGTAAACAATCCCAATTATATTTATTAATTTCGTTATCTGTCTGTCCATCCGTCCGTCTGTGTGTCTGTCTATTCCTGTAACTTCGTGTATTGTCCGTAACTTCTTTAAAGTTTTTTTTTTCGAAATTTTTTTAAACGAACATTTTTTAAAAATGTAATAAATAAATTAGGAACAAACATGTGAAAGTACCGTAATTTTCATTGCCAGGTTTGAAGTGTACCCAGATTTTAATCAGAGATTTTTACGATTTCAAGAAGTCTATTATCTTTAAATTAAATATTGTAGCATATAAAACAAACTTACATAAGTTCCACGTCTCAATACAATAATCGATTTGATATGATCGTGGACAATTATTGATTGAATGACGAATTGCAGTGATAGACAACACAATAACAATGGAACATTAGACTGATTGTTGAACTTTGCCTGATATGTGTACCAAATAATTCGATGTTTATTTTTATAAATATATGTACGAGTGCATCATATTTTGTTGGCTTTGGTTTATTTATTGATTGTGCTACGTTTACCCACATTAAACATGAGTACGCATTATTTGTACACAGAGCTCTAATTTATTTAAACTTTCATATAACTTGTATTTCTTCGGACCGGTTCTAGATAATGGACTTTGGCGCAGACATTACAATAATGAGCTCTATACTCTATTTAAGGAGCCAAACGACACAAAATTTATAAAACTGGGAAGACTTCGGTGGCTGGGTCATGTGGAAAGAATGTCCGAGCGTCAAGCACCAAAGTCCCTGCTGAAATCAAGGCCAATAGGGCGAAGGAGCTTAGAAAGGCCAAAATTAAGATGGAGTGACAACGTCCTCAAAGATATCTCTGCCTTAGAGCTTCGAAACTGGAGAGAGCTGGCACTAGACCGAGATGAGTGGAGGAAAATTATTGAGGAGGCCAAGACCCACTCAAGGTTGTAGTGCCAAGAATGATGATGATGATAACTTGTATTTTAACAAATGTTACTGATTATTTTCACATTATAAATATACGCAGGTACATTAGAACATGACTCCGTTTTGTTTTTAAGAATAAATAAATAAAGTATACATTTGTATATACAGTATACATTTACTACTGAGAAAAATTATAAAAAACGTAAAAAACGATCAGTTTAAAAAGGATGTGTTTAGACAACGGTGTGTTGTGAGATTACCTAAATGTTTCAAAAAGTTTCTGTTTAGTAAAAACTTCTACTTTTAATTTGGTTTGTACGTGTTTTAAATGGTTTATGTTTGATAAAATCTTCTACTTTAATTTGGCTTGTAAATACTCTTCGCATATACCTACTTACTATTGACTGTATATAAATATAAATTATATATAAATACTTATTGACTCATATTAAGGTGAGTGTATATATAGGTGTAATTTATTTATAAAAATCATTGTTGTATCTGCTGTAAAATAAGTAAATAAAACAAAAAAATATATTATATAACCGCTTCTTGCCTTTTTTCATATAAAATTAACAAAAAATCTTATTAAAAGTTATTTTAGAAGCAATAAAGATAATTCTGAAAAATTGCGTGTTTTTGGATCATGGTTCTGTGAAATTAATGGTAAGGGATTTTTTATTATTGTTATTAATTTTGATAAACTAATTTGAACTAAATTTACTAGATATATAAATTTCAAGCATTTTACTTGTAACCACCATATAACCACACCCCTATTGAGCTCTTTTGTCGGGGCTATTGTGTCTACAGGCTAGTCGGAGCTATTTTGAGCTACCTATTTTGATGAGGTACCAACACCTTCATTTTTTACTCATATATACACTTTTTACCTTCACTTCATAGAAGACTTACAGTTTATTATACAGTTCATTACTGTAGCTCGATTTTCAATCAAAATAAAGTTTATATATATTAGGTCCTTACATATGAAATTGACGTTTAGTATGGGAGGAACATAAAGCCGATTTTTTTTTATTATAATATATTTATTTAATCAAAGTATGTACCATTGCTATCTATGCACTTTTGCCATCTCATAGGTAGTTCATCGATCCCTTTACTAAAAAAACCATTCGGACGGGTATCAATAAAATCTTTGAAGGCGGTTTGGACTGCCCCATGGGAGTTGAATTTTTTCCTTTGCAAGAAGTTATCCAAATTTCGAAAAAAATGGTAATCTGTTGGGGCAAGGTCCGGAGAGTACGGTGGATGTCTTAGACATTCCAATTGAACCTCCTCTAATTTGGTAGCCGTCTGTTGTGCAGTGTGTGGTCTAGCGTTATCATGAAGCAGCAGTGGCCTAGAGCGATTAACCAGCCTCGTTTGTTTAGCAGCTAGCTTTTCCATCATGGTTTGCAGTTGCTGACAATAGACATCTGCCGTACTCGTCTGGCCAGATTTAAGAAAGCTGTAGTGAACGACACCAGCACTAGTCCACCAAACGCTCACAAGTAACTTTTTTGGAGTCACTTTTCGCTTGGGGCATGGTTTGGCTGGTTCGGCAGGGTTCAGCCATTGCGATGAGCGCTTCCGATTATCGTACAGGATCCACTTTTCATCACAGGTAATGATTCGATTTAAAATCCCTTCATTATTGTGCCGGTTGATAATGCAACGCAGCAGTCAACGCGCGTTTGTTGATTTGCTTCACTCAATTCGTGAGGTACCCACCATTCAAGCTTTTTCACCTTACCAATTTGCTTCAAGTGGATTAAAACAGTTTTATCACTAACATCGCAGCCTGCAGCTAACTCGGATGTGGTTTGCGATGGATCCGCTTCCACAATAGCCTTCAATTCTTCATTATCAACTTTGGTCTCCGGCCGTCCACGGGGCTTGTTCTGCAGGTCGAAATTTCCAGAACGAAAACGTTGGAACCAAAAACGCACTGTTTTCTTTTGCGGCACCGTCGCCATACACATCATTAATCCTTCGAGCCTTTTCTGCAGTACTGGTGCCACGGTGGAACTCGTACTCGTAAATAACGCGATATTTCAAGTTTTTCATTTGGTAAACTGAGTGACGCAAAGAAAAAAACAATTGAGGAAAAAACAAATGAATTATAATTTTCAAAACACAAATACATGAGTAAATAGCTGTATAAATTTGGATTTGGAATTCCTAACCAAAGAGAAGATATTTGAGATCAAATTTGCCCGTACGGCAAAACCTCAATTTCATATGTAAGGACCTAATATATTTGCATCTAAAATTGTCATGGTAATAAATGTTTGTTCTATGGCACCAGAAAAAACAATAAATTTTATCTCAAGTGTCGATGAAATCAATTCCTGTGTAATTTAAGGGCCTGTCGCGTGACGGATAGTCTTGATTTGCGACAAAACCTTTTTGGATTTGTCGCCTGAGATTATAAACCGCCACACAACTCCAACACCTACTTCGTACTTCGTGACTTGGCCCATAATAATACGAAATATTATCATTTTATTCATATTCAAGAAAATTAATGTACTAGTATTTTATATTCTAACCAACATTTTTTGTTTTGTCCGACAAATATTTGATGATTAATAATAATTTCGTTGTGTGTCTGTCTATCCGTAATTTCCTGTAACGTCTGTAACTTCATTTATAAAAATATATATTTCCTTTTTTTCCTTCTTTTTTCTTCGTTTTGTTGTAATCTATCTAACTATTCTAATTTCGAATGCCTATCTGTCCGTAACTCTTTGGAATTAGGCTGAATTTACAACAACAACACTGATCATGCATAGCCGCTAATGAGGCCCGGGCACCCGAGTGTGACACGTCAATCATTATTATCATTACTCCAAGTGCAGCAATTCTGTTTATTGACATAACCATTTAACCAAAAGTGTGCTTCATCACTGAGTACATTTGGATTGTGAAATTTGGATCTCCAGATTACGCAACGTACTCGTCAGCCATGGCGGCCACATGCACCAAATCATACTTAAATATTAATGCCATAAAAATATCTGTCAAATAAAGGCAATTTCATGGATATTAAACATATTTTTCTGTGTTTAATTTCAGTTTAAAGTTTTCCGTATCTAAAAAAATAACCCTTTATATTATATAGATGCCTCATAGATACGAAATTATTTTTTATCAGGAAAAGTTTATGGAAGTCTTTTTGGGTATTCATACGACTTACGACCTATTGTACGGCTAGTTTAAGTGATCACTTTACACAATGTAACGTTTACCAATTCCACCCAATGATGTCACCCCGGGGATAAAATACAGTAGGTACTGTCTTCTAGAAAATTTTGAACATATTCAGAATATTCTGAATTTGAAAATATTCTGTATAAACGAACACACATTTACATATAAAATGATTGCGTTTAACAAAAAAACTTAAGTTGGCTAGTGTTCTTTTGAACGGCTTCGCTGATATAAAAACACTGAAAGTATGAATTAAAAAAAATGTTTCTATTTCCTTAACATAACAGCGTTGCTTATCGCGAGATCATAATTTCAAATAAAAACAAATAATTAACTCGAGTAGAAAAAAATAAAAAATTGAAGCAAAAGTAGTCGCACCCATCGATCAACACAAAACTCCACTATATAATTAAACTTATTTTTGTTCATAAATTAATGAATATAATCATTTTAACCTAGATCCTATTACAAAACGCCTATGGACAACCATGAGCCAAGAATTTTTATTTAAATAAAAAAAATAACACGTCTGGTAAGAATGTTTAATAATTTGACAAGAAATTTTTGTTTAACTTAAAATTATATCGTTAGTATGCGTGATCTAGATTAATTTTGTTTTGCGGTAAGTATATTGGAATGTGTCGATAAGTGCTAACAGGTTTTACAATTTAAAATCATATCCGGTGAGCATTAGTTGATTGGCTGTTTCCGATTCTGCGCAGTGACTTCTTAGGCCAATTTAATGTGCAGTTTATCATTCGATCAAAAAAACTGTATCCTTATGAGAGTAGTGGATTTTTTCACACCGGTAATTGCTGTCATTTACGTGAGATTATTAACTGCGTGGAATTTTAATTAATACATTTATTAAATGGTTTTATAACCGCATTTAGGACAAGGATTAAATTTTATTTATTAAATATTTTATAAGAAAAGATTATACTTTCCGGCACGTAATACTGTCCTCTGTTTGAGAGTGACTCGTATAAAATACGCAGTTGATCAAAGTTTAACGTGAAAGGTCCATGCCGAAATATTTGCTAATTAGATTACAATCTATTTTTAATACGCCATTACGGATAATATACGGAACATAAAAATTGTCGCACATAGCATCCATTTTGCTTAAACTACATAAGACTTCGTTTCCCTGAAAGATTAGAAGTCAAATTGTCTTGGTTGATGAAGAGGGTGACGCTTAGCGTGGAGAATTAGTACTTTCAAGTGCTCTGCACTTCGGAAGAACTTAGAACCGATCAGACACTGCCAGAAGACTACATTTTGTGAATAGACATTAACAATAGCAGGTCACTAAGCGTGAACTTCTCTTCCCTCAGTAATAAGAAACAGTGAATCAGAACAAAAAAAGAATAAAGATTATGAAATAGGCAGGTATTAGCATCACATAACTATGCAAACTCACTATTCTCGCACCCGGGAGCTAAAAGAACCGAGTTACCATGATTTTAGGGTTACTACCAAAATCAATTCTTCCCCCATAGTTCGAAACAAAAAATACCCAACGTGAACTGGGGAGGTCTTGTAAAAGAAGGGTACGTGGAAATACTACGCTAAAAAAACGTAGAGCATGTAGGCACAATAGATAAGTCGCATGCCTTTAACCAGGCGTTGTAGTTCTCTAGTAATGTCGTAGCATCCAGTAGTAATATTAATAATAATTCGCTTTGTAGAGTAGTTAAAACATTACAGAACATTAAATGGCCCACCGTGACCAGAAGTGATGTTCCTGACCTACGACAATAAGTCAGGAACATCACAAATGGTCCAGTTGATTAGGAGTTCTAATCATATTTATATATTTAATATACGCCTAAGAACCATCACAAATGGTTCCTTTGACCAGGAGTGATTATAATTACGATATATTTTTACTCCCTTTATATTAATTAACTCGTGGCGTCTGCTTGCTTGCTTGCCGGTTTGCCGTCAAAAAAACATTTGGATAGATTTTTGACCCTTTTACCGTGATCCAATCGAGCTGAAACTTTGCAAGTAGACTCGTGGCGACGATCAAGAAGATCTATCAAATTTTCGTTAAAAAAAATTAATAATTATGGTATAATTTCGGATTTTTAGAAATTTTATTGGTTTTTTCAAATTGGAATAATTAGAAAAGTTTGATTACTAGCAACGGCGGCCCGATAACGTCGCGTAATATTTTCTAAATTTGAATTACTCCTAGTAGTAGTAGTAGTACTAATAGGTATTTCATTACGAGTGTCAAAAATCTAAATTGACTGACAAATGTAGAGATACCTGTTTCGGTAGAACCTCCCGTGTATTACGTACGTATTATGTATATATATGTATGTATGTATGTATATATGTAGAACTTTGGTGTATGAAGACTAAAGATATAATATTAAAGTATTTCTCTGATATAACCCGAAGGTGGCGCCATTTACTGTAAGACGTGAGTCATTTCTTTCCCGCAAAGCACGCTACTCAATGGAGTATCTTGAACCATCCTATTCCCTATTCGTCGAACCCGCTCGATCGAACGTCACTCGTTCTCCCATTGCTTGACACCATCCGGTCCTAGAAAATACGCGCTGATTCATGGATTTCGCTTTATTTTGCGGAAATGTGACTGCGCCCATGATTTAAATGCTTTCTGTTGTATTAGCACAAATTATAAGTCGTTGTAAAAAGCGTCGTTATAACAATTATCCATTATTATTATGATTATTTAATGTGTCTCGAGCAAATTAAGTAAGCTAATATGTGTTTTTAGTAATCTAAGGAAAATTAGAAATTTTGAAAACCATGTATTTTGCGATACGATTGTTAATATTTATTTATGTATGGGCAATATACACGGAGTGGATCGGCAAAACGTCATCTTGATTGTGTAATTAAACTCAAAATTCATCTTACGTATGTTATAAAAAATACCCTTCTGGTAATGTTTACATCTGACCAACTTTGAGGGTTTGTTTTACTAGAAATCAGCTTTAACACTATTTAGTTTATTATATGACTTTCATAAAAAATTCTTTCATAAAAATGACTAAAAATCTATAAATTATAAAAAACGATAGATTTTTAAGTAACTATGATTTTAAGATCATCCTTCTATTCATATTTATGCTAAAAAGTACAGTTATTTTTGCCAAATCATGTAAAATCACTTATGCTAAACAATAAATCAATTTAGATGTTGATATAGTAGATAAGCGAAATTGAAAACGAAAAGCTGAACAGTAATTTTGATACTTGTCGATATTATCAACAAACTTACTTTTCGATATTCTAGTATTTGGTTGATTTCCCAAATCCTGCCTATTTTTTATAATTACACAGACACATTTTACAACAGTTTCTGTTTAAATCATTTTATATAAAATGGTATATTTATGAGAAAAATAGTATTACAGAATATTTTGTACATAAAATTACGGGGTATTAAATTTTTTTCAGATTTGAAGCCTCTGTACGTTCCACGACAATGTCGTTTTTAATCATGTACAATTTGATAAGGAGTACTATTAAGTTACTAACTTTTAAATTTTTAACGGAATGCTCCTGGTAAATCCGTTCTGTGTGGCCCCAGCGAGGAGCAGGAGAAGTTGTAGTCACGCAACTAACTGTGATGGAAAGTGAGCCCCCTGGCTAGCCAGTGCTTACTGCTAGATATATAACAGTAATTGTAAAGTACCAACCCAGAATCAATTCCTCTGATTCATAATTTTACCAAATTTGCATTATAATAAAAATAATTTGAAATATTCCAACACAAATATATTTTTTTAAATAAAAAAATGAAATAATGTCGTCCGTCCGTTTGTTAAAAAAAATCAAAGTACATTTTAATAATGGATCGACTACTTATCAAACATAAACAGCAACTCTACAACATCGTTCAGAACAACTAATGTTGCTGGTGCATGTTGATGTTTAGTGTGCTGCTCAATTTGTTAGAAGTAACACGTAACCAACATCATTGAGTTGTCAGAAGTGATGTTTTAATTAGTGAGGAGTGTTGGAGAACTTTTTGATCGATAAATAACGAGGATGGCATCCAGCGGTTCAGAAGAATCTTCATTACTATTTCCTGTTGGCGGAGGTATTGTAATAACATAGAATTAGCCGCCGGAGCGACCAGGCCGATTGTGGCCACGTTGTTAAGCGTCGCAATGATAACTTATGAGACTTTTCCATGTATTTATCACCAAGAGTAACGAGGATGATCTTCTCAGATGTCCACAACATTTCTGGCTCAACCAATAGTACACATATTTTAAATAATTGAATGAGGTGGCGTTTAGTTTGTGGAAATCCGTAAGAGAATTTTTTTTTTTTTTTTGTATTTTTATGGGAAACAATCATTTTGTGGTTTGATACATTAGATTAAATAAAATAAAATCATTTTTTTAGAATCCCCGCGTTTTATTAAATATCACGCCGATCGGCTTAGCTTAACTTAAGCTTCTTCAGTAAAGAATTTAGAACTAACAATAAATATAACAGGAGTGCTTTTATATACATATAGAGAGGAAGCCAGAATATATTATTTTATATGTCAGATAGAAAAAGAGATCTAGAATGAGAGAGAAAACATAAAAATGTTTGAATAAAGACAATAGATAGAACGTCAAGGAAAGGGAATTATAATGTTGTTGGATAGATATAGATACTATATTCAAGAAAACATTTTTATTTGAAGTTTCAATTTTTCAGAACACAGTTCTGTGAAATTTAAACCAAAATTTATTAATCAATTAAAATTGGATAACTATTTAATGGGAAGGAAGCTAAGCCATATTCAAGAAATTTTAAATTGTAGATTGGCAGTAGTAGATAGATAGTAAGCAAGGATGAATTCAATGCTTTCGGTAATTGAAATATTATATATAGAATATCTTCTTCAAATATAGCAAATTTATTTTGTAGTGACATAATTATAATTTATATAAATTAACTTTATAAACACCACTTATTTATTGAAAAAATTCAACATGTTTCGAAGCCAATGGCTTCTTCGTCAGGATAACAAAAATAAAATTTAAAAATCGAAGTATAGATCAAAATATTAAAAAGTTATATATGGAAAATGATTATGGAACCTGATTAAAGTATAATTTTGGATTTTTGGAAATTTTTTATTACTCCCTTTCGTAGCGTCGCCCGACCGAAGCCCAACGCGTAGGTTAAGCGAAAAAAAATGTTTCAACTAGTAAATGAGAAAGGGAGTATAGTAAAAACTTGGTTTTTCCGGGTTAATTTTTTAAATAGAGTGAAACGAATGATGAATGAATTTGAATGTACTCCGCGAGAGAGCCCGACAGTTCCAGACCCCGGGCGCGGCGGCGGCGTCGCGTCGTGCGGAGCGCCCAGCGGCGAGCCCACAAAGTGATAAAAGGCGATGCAAATTATTGTAATCATTTATTTTGTAATTGGCCAACGGTTTAGAAACAAAATGCGCGCGCGTCGTGATTAAAGCGGGAATGGCAGGCGGCTGGAAGGAGCGACATCCCCGGTTCGTATGCAAATGGGCGACTACCGTGAAGACACCGATACCCACTCCGTTGTCGTTATTATAATAAAATATTTCCCTAACGTAATGACTGTCTTTATAATTTTTTAGCCTCTCTATCAGTTAAATTTTCGCCCTCAATTTATATTAATCATATCATATTTAAAGCGTTTCACTACGGATATTAAAGAATGTTTATAAATCGAATTTAACCCTTTCTTAGCACAAATCAATCGAGCGAATTGACGCAATCATTGCCACATACATTTTTGTAAATATTTTTACAACCTGAATAGTTCAAGGGCATGCGGTGAGCACATTGAAGCAAGACTCTCTATTTCTCGTAATAATCCTATCACAAACATTATCATACCATTCAGATTTTTATGTACCCATCATAATATTTATTTTATTTATTTATTGAATCCCTAAAGAAAATATACAAAATATAATA